>CM036761.1:16946111-17053611 GCA_020796225.1 Arion vulgaris
GTATCACAACTAGACAATCTTACTTCAGACTCTATGTAGGTGGTAACACAACTAGGCAACATTACTTCAGACTCTATGTAGGTGGTAACACAACTAGGCAATCTTACTTCAGACTCTATGTAGGTGGTAACACAACTAGGCAATCTTACTTCAGACTCTATGTAGGTGGTAACACAACTAGGCAACATTACTTCAGACTCCATGTAGGTGGTATCACAACTAGGCAATCTTACTTCAGACTCCATGTAGGTGGTATGACAACTAGGCAATCTTACTTCAGACTCTATGTAGGTGATAGCACAACTAGGCAATCTTACTTCAGACTCTATGTAGGTGGTAACACAACTAGGCAACATTACTTCAGACTCTATGTAGGTGGTAACACAACTAGGCAACATTACTTCAGACTCTATGTAGGTGGTAACACAACTAAGCAACATTACTTCAGACTCTATGTAGGTGGTAACACAACTAGGCAATCTTACTTCAGACTCCATGTAGGTGGTAACACAACTAGGCAACATTACTTCAGACTCTATGTAGGTGGTATCACAACTAGGCAATCTTACTTCAGACTCTATGTAGGTGGTAACACAACTAGACAACATTACTTCAGACTCTATGTAGGTGGTAACACAACTAGACAACATTACTTCAGACTCTATGATGGTGGTAACACAACTAGGCAATCTTACTTCAGACTCCATGTAGGTGGTAACACAACTAGGCAACATTACTTCAGACTCTATGTAGGTGGTAACACAACTAGGCAACATTACTTCAGACTCTATGTATGTGGTAACACAACTAGACAACATTACTTCAGACTCTATGTAGGTGGTAACACAACTAGGCAACATTACTTCAGACTCTATGTAGGTGGTAACACAACTAGACAACATTACTTCAGACTCCATGTAGGTGGTAACACAACTAGGCAACATTACTTCAGACTCCATGTAGGTGGTATCACAACTAGGAAATCTTACTTCAGACTCCATGTAGGTGGTATGACAACTAGGCAATCTTACTTCAGACTCTATGTAGGTGATAGCACAACTAGGCAATCTTACTTCAGACTCTATGTAGGTGGTATCACAACTAGGCAATCTTACTTCAGACTCTATGTAGGTGGTAACACAACTAGGCAATCTTACTTCAGACTCCATGTAGGTGGTAACACAACTAGGCAACATTACTTCAGACTCCATGTAGGTGGTAACACAACTAGGCAATCTTACTTCAGACTCCATGTAGGTGGTAACACAACTAGGCAATCTTACTTCAGACTCTATGTAGGTGGTAACACAACTAGGCAATCTTACTTCAGACTCCATGTAGGTGGTAACACAACTAGGCAACATTACTTCAGACTCCATGTAGGTGGTATCACAACTAGGCAATCTTACTTCAGACTCCATGTAGGTGGTATGACAACTAGGCAATCTTACTTCAGACTCTATGTAGGTGATAGCACAACTAGGCAATCTTACTTCAGACTCTATGTAGGTGGTAACACAACTAGGCAATCTTACTTCAGACTCTATGTAGGTGGTAACACAACTAGGCAACATTACTTCAGACTCTATGTAGGTGGTAACACAACTAGGCAACATTACTTCAGACTCTATGTAGGTGGTAACACAACTAGGCAACATTACTTCAGACTCTAGTAGGTGAGTAACACAACTAGGCAACATTACTTCAGACTCTATGTAGGTGGTAACACAACTAGGCAACATTACTTCAGACTCTATGTAGGTGGTAACACAACTAAGCAACATTACTTCAGACTCTATGTAGGTGGTAA
This sequence comes from Arion vulgaris, assembly GCA_020796225.1. Classification (NCBI taxonomy): domain Eukaryota; kingdom Metazoa; phylum Mollusca; class Gastropoda; order Stylommatophora; family Arionidae; genus Arion; species Arion vulgaris. The sequence goes on from CM036761.1 coordinate 16,947,922, forward strand.
CACAACTAGGCAACATTACTTCAGACTCTATGTAGGTGGTAACACAACTAGGCAACATTATTTCAGACTCTATGTAGGTGGTAACACAACTAGGCAATCTTACTTCAGACTCCATGTAGGTGGTAACACAACTAGGCAACATTACTTCAGACTCTATGTAGGTGGTATCACAACTAGGCAATCTTACTTCAGACTCTATGTAGGTGGTAACACAACTAGACAACATTACTTCAGACTCTATGTAGGTGGTAACACAACTAGAAAACATTACTTCAGACTCTATGTAGGTGGTAACACAACTAGGCAATCTTACTTCAGACTCCATGTAGGTGGTAACACAACTAGGCAACATTACTTCAGACTCTATGTAGGTGGTAACACAACTGGCAACATTACTTCAGACTCTATGTAGGTGGTAACACAACTAGACAACATTACTTTAGACTCTATGTAGGTGGTAACACAACTAGGCAACATTACTTCAGACTCTATGTAGGTGGTAACACAACTAGACAACATTACTTCAGACTCCATGTAGGTGGTAACACAACTAGGCAACATTACTTCAGACTCCATGTAGGTGGTAACACAACTAGGCAACATTACTTCAGACTCTATGTAGGTGGTAACACAACTAGACAATCTTACTTTAGACTCTATGTAGGTGGTATGACAACTAGGCAACATTACTTCAGACTCTATGTGGTGGTAACACAACTGAGACAACATTACTTCAGACTCTATGTGGTGGTAACACAACTAGGCAACATTACTTCAGACTCTATGTAGGTGGTAACACAACTAAGCAACATTACTTCAGACTCTATGTAGGTGGTAACACAACTAGACAACATTACTTCAGACTCTGTAGGTGGTAACACAACTAGGCAACATTACTTCAGACTCAATGTAGGTGGTAACACAACTAGGCAATCTTACTTCAGACTCTATGTAGGTGGTAACACAACTAGGCAATCTTACTTCAGACTCCATGTAGGTGGTAACACAACTAGGCAACATTACTTCAGACTCTATGTAGGTGGTATCACAACTAGGCAATCTTACTTCAGACTCTATGTAGGTGGTAACACAACTAGGCAACATTACTTCAGACTCTGTTAGGTGGTAACACAACTAGGCAACATTACTTCAGACTCCATGTAGGTGGTAACACAACTAGGCAACATTACTTCAGACTCTATGTAGGTGGTAACACAACTAGGCAACATTACTTCAGACTCTATGTAGGTGGTAACACAACCAGACAACATTACTTCAGACTCCATGTAGGTGGTAACACAAGTAGGAACATTACTTCAGACTCCATGTAGGTGGTAGCACAACTAGGCAATCTTACTTCAGACTCTATGTAGGTGGTAACACAACTAGGCAACATTACTTCAGACTCCATGTGGTGGTACACAACTAGACAACATTACTTCAGACTCTATGTAGGTGGTAACACAACTAGACAACATTACTTCAGACTCTATGTAGGTGATAGCACAACTAGGCAATCTTACTTCAGACTCCATGTAGGTGGTAACACAACTAGGCAACATTACTTCAGACTCTATGAGGTGGTAACACAACTAGGCAACATTACTTCAGACTCTATGTAGGTGATAGCACAACTAGGCAATCTTACTTCAGACTCTATGTAGGTGGTATCAGAACTAGGCAATCTTACTTCAGACTCTATGTGGTGGTACACAACTAGGCAACATTACTTCAGACTCTATGTAGGTGATAGCACAACTAGGCAATCTTACTTCAGACTCTGTGGTGGTAACACAACTAGGCAACATTACTTCAGACTCCATGTAGGTGGTAACACAACTAGGCAATCTTACTTCAGACTCCATGTAGGTGGTAACACAACTAGACAACATTACTTCAGACTCTATGTAGGTGGTAACACAACTAGACAACATTACTTCAGACTCTATGTAGGTGATAGCACAACTAGGCAATCTTACTTCAGACTCCATGTAGGTGGTAACACAACTAGGCAATCTTACTTCAGACTCCATGTAGGTGGTAACACAACTAGGCAACATTACTTCAGACTCTATGTAGGTGATAGCACAACTAGGCAATCTTACTTCAGACTCTATGTAGGTGGTAACACAACTAGGCAATCTTACTTCAGACTCCATGTAGGTGGTATCACAACTAGACAACATTACTTCAGACTCCATGTAGGTGGTATCACAACTAGGCAATCTTACTTCAGACTCCATGTAGGTGGTATGACAACTAGGCAATCTTACTTCAGACTCTATGTAGGTGATAGCACAACTAGGCAATCTTACTTCAGACTCTATGTAGGTGGTAACACAACTAGGCAATCTTACTTCAGACTCTATGTAGGTGGTAACACAACTAGGCAACATTACTTCAGACTCTATGTAGGTGGTAACACAACTAGGCAACATTACTTCAGACTCTATGTAGGTGGTAACACAACTAGGCAACATTCATTCAGACTCTATGTAGGTGGTAACACAACTAGGCAACATTACTTCAGACTCTATGTAGGTGGTAACACAACTAGGCAACATTACTTCAGACTCTATGTAGGTGGTAACACAACTAGGCAACATTACTTCAGACTCTATGTAGGTGGTAACACAACTAGGCAACATTACTTCAGACTCTATGTAGGTGGTAACACAACTAGGCAACATTACTTCAGACTCTATGTAGGTGATAGCACAACTAGGCAATCTTACTTCAGACTCCATGTAGGTGAGTAACACAACTAGCAACATTACTTCAGACTCTATGTAGGTGGTAACACAACTAGGCAACATTACTTCAGACTCTATGTAGGTGATAGCACAACTAGGCAATCTTACTTCAGACTCTATGTAGGTGGTATCAGAACTAGGCAATCTTACTTCAGACTCTATGTAGGTGGTAACACAACTAGGCAACATTACTTCAGACTCTATGTAGGTGATAGCACAACTAGGCAATCTTACTTCAGACTCTTGTAGGTGGTAACACAACTAGGCAACATTACTTCAGACTCCATGTAGGTGGTAACACAACTAGGCAATCTTACTTCAGACTCCATGTAGGTGGTAACACAACTAGACAACATTACTTCAGACTCTATGTAGGTGGTAACACAACTAGACAACATTACTTCAGACTCTATGTAGGTGATAGCACAACTAGGCAATCTTACTTCAGACTCCATGTAGGTGGTAACACAACTAGGCAATCTTACTTCAGACTCCATGTAGGTGGTAACACAACTAGGCAACATTACTTCAGACTCTATGTAGGTGATAGCACAACTAGGCAATCTTACTTCAGACTCTATGTAGGTGGTAACACAACTAGGCAATCTTACTTCAGACTCCATGTAGGTGGTATCACAACTAGACAACATTACTTCAGACTCCATGTAGGTGGTATCACAACTAGGCAATCTTACTTCAGACTCCATGTAGGTGGTATGACAACTAGGCAATCTTACTTCAGACTCTATGTAGGTGATAGCACAACTAGGCAATCTTACTTCAGACTCTATGTAGGTGGTAACACAACTAGGCAATCTTACTTCAGACTCTATGTAGGTGGTAACACAACTAGGCAACATTACTTCAGACTCTATGTAGGTGGTAACACAACTAGGCAACATTACTTCAGACTCTATGTAGGTGGTAACACAACTAGGCAACATTACTTCAGACTCTATGTAGGTGGTAACACAACTAGACAACATTACTTCAGACTCTATGTAGGTGGTAACACAACTAGGCAACATTACTTCAGACTCTATGTAGGTGGTAACACAACTAGGCAACATTACTTCAGACTCTATGTAGGTGGTACACAACTAGAGCAACATTACTTCAGACTCTATGTAGGTGGTAACACAACTAGGCAACATTACTTCAGACTCTATGTAGGTGGTAACACAACTAGGCAATCTTACTTCAGACTCCATGTAGGTGGTAACACAACTAGGCAACATTACTTCAGACTCTATGTAGATGGTATCACAACTAGGCAACATTACTTCAGACTCTATGTAGGTGGTAACACAACTAGGCAACATTACTTCAGACTCTATGTAGGTGGTAACACAACTAGGCAACATTACTTCAGACTCTATGTAGGTGGTAACACAACTAGGCAATCTTACTTCAGACTCCATGTAGGTGGTAACACAACTAGGCAACATTACTTCAGACTCTATGTAGGTGGTATCACAACTAGGCAATCTTACTTCAGACTCTATGTAGGTGGTAACACAACTAGACAACATTACTTCAGACTCTATGTAGGTGGTAACACAACTAGGCAATCTTACTTCAGACTCCATGTAGGTGGTAACACAACTAGGCAACATTACTTCAGACTCTATGTAGGTGGTAACACAACTAGGCAACATTACTTCAGACTCTATGTAGGTGGTAACACAACTAGACAACATTACTTCAGACTCTATGTAGGTGGTAACACAACTGGCAACATTACTTCAGACTCTATGTAGGTGGTAACACAACTAGACAACATTACTTCAGACTCCATGTAGGTGGTAACACAACTAGGCAACATTACTTCAGACTCCATGTAGGTGGTAACACAACTAGGCAACATTACTTCGGACTCTATGTAGGTGGTAACACAACTAGACAATCTTACTTTAGACTCTATGTAGGTGGTATGACAACTAGGCAACATTACTTCAGACTCTATGTAGGTGGTAACACAACTAGACAACATTACTTCAGACTCTATGTAGGTGGTAACACAACTAGGCAACATTACTTCAGACTCTATGTAGGTGGTAACACAACTAAGCAACATTACTTCAGACTCTATGTAGGTGGTAACACAACTAGACAACATTACTTCAGACTCTATGTAGGTGGTAACACAACTAGGCAACATTACTTCAGACTCTATGTAGGTGGTAACACAACTAGGCAATCTTACTTCAGACTCTATGTAGGTGGTAACACAACTAGGCAATCTTACTTCAGACTCCATGTAGGTGGTAACACAACTAGGCAACATTACTTCAGACTCTATGTAGGTGGTATCACAACTAGGCAATCTTACTTCAGACTCTATGTAGGTGGTAACACAACTAGGCAACATTACTTCAGACTCTATGTAGGTGGTAACACAACTAGGCAACATTACTTCAGTCTCCATGTAGGTGGTAACACAACTAGGCAACATTACTTCAGACTCTATGTAGGTGGTAACACAACTAGGCAACATTACTTCAGACTCTATGTAGGTGGTAACACAACTAGACAACATTACTTCAGACTCCATGTAGGTGGTAACACAACTAGGAACATTACTTCAGACTCCATGTAGGTGGTAACACAACTAGGCAACATTACTTCAGACTCTATGTAGGTGATATCACAACTAGGCAATCTTACTTCAGACTCTATGTAGGTGGTAACACAACTAGGCAACATTACTTCAGACTCCATGTAGGTGGTAACACAACTAGACAACATTACTTCAGACTCTATGTAGGTGGTAACACAACTAGACAACATTACTTCAGACTCTATGTAGGTGATAGCACAACTAGGCAATCTTACTTCAGACTCCATGTAGGTGGTAACACAACTAGGCAACATTACTTCAGACTCTATGTAGGTGGTAACACAACTAGGCAACATTACTTCAGACTCTATGTAGGTGATAGCACAACTAGGCAATCTTACTTCAGACTCTATGTAGGTGGTATCAGAACTAGGCAATCTTACTTCAGACTCTATGTAGGTGGTAACACAACTAGGCAACATTACTTCAGACTCTATGTAGGTGATAGCACAACTAGGCAATCTTACTTCAGACTCTATGTAGGTGGTAACACAACTAGGCAACATTACTTCAGACTCCATGTAGGTGGTAACACAACTAGGCAATCTTACTTCAGACTCCATGTAGGTGGTAACACAACTAGACAACATTACTTCAGACTCTATGTAGGTGGTAACATCAACTGACAACATTACTTCAGACTCTATGTAGGTGATAGCACAACTAGGCAATCTTACTTCAGACTCCATGTAGGTGGTAACAGAACTAGGCAATCTTACTTCAGACTCCATGTAGGTGGTAACACAACTAGGCAACATTACTTCAGACTCTATGTAGGTGATATCACAACTAGGCAATCTTACTTCAGACTCTATGTAGGTGGTAACACAACTAGGCAATCTTACTTCAGACTCCATGTAGGTGGTATCACAACTAGACAACATTACTTCAGACTCCATGTAGGTGGTAACACAACTAGGCAACATTACTTCAGACTCTATGTAGGTGGTAACACAACTAGGCAACATTACTTCAGACTCCATGTAGGTGGTAACACAACTAGGCAACATTACTTCAGACTCCATGTAGGTGGTAACACAACTAGGCAACATTACTTCAGACTCCATGTAGGTGGTAACACAACTAAGCAACATTACTTCAGACTCTATGTAGGTGGTAACACAACTAGGCAACATTATTTCAGACTCCATGAGGTCGTAACACAAATTTGCTATTACATCGGGTTCACATTATTTGATTTCAGAAAATTGGTAAAATAGCAGTGTTGTTTAGGGTAGTAGTAAAGAGATATAGAGTAGTAGGAGCAGTATAGTAGTTGTATGGCAGAGTAGTAGTAGAATGCAGAGAGTAGTAGTAGGCAGTAGAAGGTAGAACAGTCAAAGTAGAGATAGTAGAATGCGAAGAAAAAAAAATTATAGTAGTAAACATAGTAAAAGTAGTTTATTTTAGGAGCACCTAGTATACAGGTATTAGAGGCAGAAATGTAAAATATTTACGTGATTAGAGTTGTAGTAGTGCGCAAATCGCAGAAAAATATATGGGAGAAAAACCTTTTAAGAAGAATCAATGTGTTGTAGTAGTGGCGTCTGGGGTTAGGGATAGTGACTGGTCTTTTAAACCCCGAGGGCCCGAGTTGAATCCGCTGGGACTTTTTTTTGCAAATTGATTGTTGCGTTTGGGATTTTTAAAAAGGAAGGGCCCCCCCGTTCGAAAGAAGGGAAACTTTGAACGAATAATGAAAAACCCAAAAACAGCAAAAGCGGGGGTTGTTTTAAAAAGTCCTAAAGGAAGAAATTAATTTTTTAGTTATAGAGGCACCAACATCATGGAACATATGGGTGGGGAAAACAAAAAATAAAGATCAATTTGGGAGCCCTTTGAGACCCGGTACCTTCACCCTACATATGTCTGCATCTGCTGAAAAATGCTGCACTTATAGTAACTAGATTAATAATAAAATTTTCTTCTCTGTTAAGCATATAAGGTCTGGCAATGTCGAAATCTAAATGTCGAACATCTCAATGCGAACTTTTCCAAGTCGAAATCTCAATGTCGAAATCTAATGTCGAAATCTCAATGTCGAACATCTCAATGTTCACACCTGAATCTCCTCCATAGAACTAAGACCGATATTTCCCTTTTCAGCAAAGTTTTTATGTATCCGTATGTCGTCCTCATAGGAGTTTCGACATGCATAAAACCTGCTGTAAATACTCAGATAGTCTCAGCTTGTCCAGACCTGTTCATAACTCTACGCTTTTAGTAGGAAATAAAGCGTTGTTAAGCTGGGACAAGGACTTTCAATCTACGATAGAAACATTGCCCTTCTTCCCCTTCAGCCCCCATGGGACAGGTTTAAAAACCCTTTTTCCCACCCTTTTTTACTGCCATCATTTACAATTCCCATGTTTTACATACCCTTACTCATTTATTTTTGTCTTTTCCTGTTTGAAGTTTTGTTGGCTTATTTTTGCTAGGGTGAGGTAACCAGCCCTAACATCGACCTCTGGGCCCCTCTAACGATATGTCTGGCAGGTTTACATTCTGCATATTTTTTCCCTCATGTATCATGTATCCTACGAAGAATGAAAAGTTTACTATGAACTATCATGTATTCCCACGAAGAATGCAAAGTTACTATGAACTATCATGTATCCCTACGGGAATGCAAAGTTAATATGAACTCATGTATTCCCTACGAAGAATGCAAAGTTTACTATGAACTATCATGTATGCCCTAGAAGAATGCAAAGTTTATTTATGAACTATCATGTATTCCCTACGAAGAATGCAAAGTTTAATATGAACTATCATGTATTATCGAAGAATGCAAAGTTTACATGAACTATCATGTATTACCTACGAAGAATACAAGTTTACTATGAACTATCAGGGTATACGAAAATACAAATTATTATAACTATATGTAATACCACGAAGAATACAAAGTTTATATGAACTACATGATACCTAGAAGATAAAAAGTTACTTATGAACTATATGTATCCAGAAGAATAAAAGTTTAATAGAATATATTTCCCTCGAAGAATGCAAAGTTACTAGAACTATCATGGTTTTACCTCAAGAAACAAAGTTTACATGAACATCATGTATTTCAAAATGTAAAGTTATATGAATATCATGTTTTTAAAGAACAGTTTGCTTATGAACATCATGTATTACCTACGGAAGATAAAGTTTATATGAATATCATGTTTTCCCTAGAAATGAAAAGTTTAATATGAACTATCATGTATTACCAGAAGAATGCAAAGTTACTATGAACTATCGTATTCCCCAGAAGAATGAAAGTTTACTATGAACTATCATGTATTCCCTACGAAGAAGGCAAAGTTTACTAGAATATCATGTATTCCTACGAAGAATGAAAATTTTACTATAAAATTCAGTATTCCCTACGAAGAATGCCAAGTTTACTATGAACTATCATGTATTCCAGAGAATGCAAGTTTACTTGAACTATCGTATTCCCCAAGATAACGTTAATAGAACTTATCATTATCCCTCACGAGAAAACAAAAAATAAACTATATGTATTCTCTACGAAATCCAAGTTTACTATGAACTCATGCATTCTACGAAGAATGAGTTTACTTGAACTATCATGTGCCTACGAAGAATGCAAAGTTTAATAGAATACCGGGGTTCTACGAAGAAGAAATTTTAAATAGAACTATCGTATGCCTAGAAGAATGAAAAGGTTTCTATGACTATCAGACTACAAGAATGCAAATTTAATTGAACAAATTTTTTTGAAGAATGCAAAGTTTACTATGAACTATCATGAGCCTACGAAGAATGAATGAAATATGAACTACCATGTATTCCACGAAGAATCAAAGTTTAATATGAACTATCATGGGGCCCCTACGAAGAATGCAAAGTTTAATATGAACTACCATGTATTCCCTACGAAGTAAGCAAAGTTTACTATGAACTATCATGTATTCCTTACGAAGAATAAAAAGTTTACTATGAACATCTGCATGCCCTAGAAGAATGCAAAGTTTTTTGAACTACCATGTATTCCCTACGAAGAATGCAAAGTTTACTATGAACTATCATGTATGCCCAGAAGAATGCAATTTTAAATATGAACTCCATGTATTCCCTCGAAAATGCACAAGTTTAATATAACTATCATTAACCTCTCATCCGTGGCAGTGCAAAGGAGAAAGAAAAGAAAACTGAAAGAAAAAAACACTGAAAGAAAGAAACACTGGAAAGAAAAACTGAAAGAAAAACACTGAAAGAAAGAAACACTGCGACCTACGGGCATGTCGTTAGAGGTAACTGAGAGTGGCCTAGTAAAGCACTAGTAAATAAAATGTCGAGATATCGGAGGGCTGGTCTGCTTGTGGGCAAAAACGGCACAACGTATAGTCGCTTTTAGGCTCAGATCACATAATCACAAAGAGTTTAACAGTTCTATGGAGAGTTAGAGAGAAGAAGAATTGACTTCATAACCCGATCAGGTTACTAACAATCAACACTCCGCACACATCACGCACGCACGCACCATCCACGAGCAGCCCCTTCACGCACGCACCTACACCCCAACACCAGCCCCTTTCAACTCTCTCACAAACACACACCTGCACTAAACCAAAACCAACACCTCAACCTCTCCCACACACACCTGCACTCACACACACAAACACCAACACCTAACTCTCACATTTTAAGTTTGGGTGGACAGGGAAATAATCATAAAAGGGGAACAATTCAATGATTTTTCCCCAGTTAGGGATAGCGACATACAGAGGACGACACGGGGGCTTGCAATCAAATTTGAGACATAGATATGAATAAAATTTGTTCGAAATTCTGCTTAGTGATGAGCATGCGTGCTGGACAACCTGAAGAGCTGCTTGTTATTGTCCCGTGAAGGAAGGGATGATAAAACCCAGAACAACATTTGATTAGATTTTATGAAAAAAACACAAGAAAATTGCACTTATGTAATGAAAATATAAAGAATAAAACTTAGATGAAAGGATTACAATTTAGAACACAAAAGAAAAATCAATCTTCATATTTTTTTGCCCTTTCCTCTGTTAACTGTTAAACACTTGTTTTATCTTTGGGTTTCTCCAGAAATGAATCCAAAGGCTGGTTATAGATCCATATTGATGTAGGATATCATGTCACAATGAACTAACAGAAACATAAAACACAAGTTTTGATATTTAACGATGTTCATAAATCTCTGTGTTCTTAAACAGATGTTCATAAGCTCTCGTGTTTCTGTGTTAAACAGATGTTAGTTCTGTGTTTCTCGGTAAAAGATTTATAAAGTTCTGTGTTCTGTGGTTAAACAGATGTTCTAAATCTCGTGTTTCGTGGTTAAACAGATGTTCAAAAGTCTCTGTGTTTCTGTGGTTAAACAGATGTCATAAACCCTTTGTGTTTCTGTTTAAACAGATGTTCATAAAGCCTGTGTTTCTGTAGTTAAACAGATGTTCATAAGTCTGTGTTTCTGTGGTTAAACAGATGTTCATAAAGCTCTCTGTGTTTCTGTGGTTAAACAGATGTTCATAGCTTCTGTGTTTCTGTGGTTAACAGATGTTCATAAAGCTCTCTGTGTTTCTGTGGGTTAAACAGATGTCAAAAAGCCTTGTGTTTCTGTGTTAAACAGATGTTCATAAAGCTCTTGTTTCTGTGGTTAAACAGATGTTCATAAGCTCTCGTTTTCTGTGTTAAACAGATGTTAAATTCTGTGTTTCGTGGTTAAACAGATTCATAAAGCTTCTGTGTTTGTTTAAAAATTTTCTTTAAATTTGTTTTAAACAGATGTTCTAAAGTTTCCCTGTGTTTTCTGGTTAAAACAGATTTCATAAAGCTTCTGTGTTTCTGTGGTTAAACAGATTCATGAAAGCTTCTGTGTTTCTCTTTAAACAGATGTTCATAAAGTCCTGTGTTTTCTGGTTAAACAGTTTGTCATAAAGCTCTCTGTGTTTCTCTGTTAAACAGATGTTCATAAATCTCTGTGTTTCTGGGGTTTAAAAACAGATGTTATAAAGCTCTCTGTGTTCTGTGGAAACAGATGTTATAAGCTCTCTGTGTTTCTCTGTAAAAAGTTCTATAAAGCTTCTGTTTTCTGTAGAAACAGATGTTCATAAGCTATCTATGTTTCTGGGTAAACAGATGTTCATAAACTTCTTGTTTCTGTGGTTAACAGAGTTCTAAGGCCTCTTGTTTGTGTTAAACAGATGTTCATAAAGCTTCTTGTTTCTGTGAAACAGAGTTCAAAAGCTTTTGTGTTTTTTGGGTAAACAGATGTTCAAAAGCCTCTGTGTTTCTGTGGTTAAACAGATGTCAAAGCCTCTGTGTTTGGGTTTAAACAGATGTTTCATAAGTTCTGTGTTTCTGGTTAAACAGATCCCTTTGGGTCGAAGGTCATGGCCAATCTGAATCTATCCGCTTATCCACGTGTGCTTTTTGAGATCAAAGATGGGTGCGGGAGCTACGGAGTTCGTGCATTGTCAATACCCAGCATGTAACATGTCATTTCTTCAAGCTCGACTGAGCCATTAGGAACATACAGACGCAGTGAATAATCTTCGGTTTAGACATATTAATCATTAACCACTTGTTGGAACTATTTCAGAAGAGCACAGATTCCGTAGCTTTAGCAATAACCACTATTTTCTGAATAATGTTCTCATGAAATGAACGATGAGGTCCAGAATCGATCACAGACCGTCAGAATGCAAAGTTTTAGATCCTAAAGTGATATGAGCCTGATTAAAAAGACGGTAAAAAGAAAACAAGTCTTCAAGGCAAAATCAGTCACTTTGGCAAATTCGCCGATTACGGGCCCCAAAAAAGCACCAATATTTAAATAAAAGACAAACGGGAAGAAGAAATGAAAAAGAAAACTTGACACAAAAGTCAGCATTAGTTTGTTTTTTGAAATCTGCCCAGACCTGACACTTTTCCCTATCCAGCACATCTGGGCAAATAATACTGTCGGTATGTTCACAAACTAATGTTGAATATATGACAGAGATTATGATATTAATACAGTCTTAGAACAGAAAAAGCTACACAAAGTCATAACAAGCCACACAAAGTACAACAAATCAGCAGAAATAAATGTCGATGTGAAGGTAAGAAAAACTTTTTTGTATTATCTTAATAGTAAACTGACGTTCTGTAGTTTATGCAGTGTTATCAAAGTTCAAAGTTTACGCTAGGTTTCAAAGTGTTACAAGTGTTACACATGTTATCAATAGTGTAAAATTTAGTGTTATCGCAGTGTTATCAAAAGAATAGCAGTGTTATCAATATGTTACAATAGTTTACAATAAGATATGAAAATCTCAAGAACAAACAAGAAGAAATTAAGTAACTATTGATACCTGATTGACTAAAGAAAAAAAAATATAAGTGAAGAGAGTATGGATAGAAATAAATACAATCAGATGAAGTTGAGCAAGAGAAAAAGATAGAGAGATAGGAAATGAAACAAAAGATGGACATAGACAATACTAACTTTGAGAATGTCAGAAGCTAACTTGACTAATGAAATAATGAACTATCTCTCTCTCTTTTTCCTCTTTCTTCTTTCATTTTTTTCCATTACTTTCTTTCATTTTTTTTTTTTCTCTTACATTCTTTTTTTCACTTTCTTTCTTTTTCCTTTCCTTTTTCTCCTTTCCTGCTCCTTTTTTTCTCTCTTTCTTCTCCTTCTTTCTCTTTTTTCTCCTTCTTTTTCTTCTTTTTTCTACGCTTTCTTTCCCTTCTTCCCTTTTTTCTCTTTCTTTCTCCTTTTCTCACTCTTCTTTTTTTCTTTTTTCTCTTCTTCTTTCCCTTTCTCTTCTTTCTTTCTTTCTCTCTTCTTTCCCTTTTCCCTTTCTTCTCTCTTTCTTTCTCTCTTCTTCCCTTTCTTTTTTTTCTTTTTTTCCTTCTTCTTCTTTCCTTTTTTTCCCCTTCTTCTTTCTCTTCAATTTCCTTTTCTTTTTTCTTTCTTTCTTTCTTCATTCTTTTTCTTTTTCTCTCTTTCTGTCTCTCTTTCTTTCTTCCTCTTCTCTTTCCATCTCTTTCCTTTTTCTTCTCTCTTCTGTCTTTCTCTTTTCTTTTTTTTCTTTTTTTTTCCTTTCTCTTTTTCTTTCTTCTTTCTTTTTTTTCCTCTTCTCTCTTTCTTATTCTTTTTCTAACGTCTCAAACAAATCTTCCTATTCTGAACAATCTTTGCGAACTAACTGTCATCACATTGTTATCTCACGGAAATCTTTTTCCCCGTGTACCTAGACTTACCACTTCGTTTTACCGGGATTCTAGAAAATGGCCTTCTTTTATTTTCCCCCTAAATTTTTTTAAACTGTGTCCTACCCTGCGACCGCATCATCTTCATCATTTCCTGAAACGTGTCTCGTTATTTTCGACTTTGTTTTATTTAGGGGGCCCAACGGTTAACGTCAAGCTCAAGCGGTAGTGAGCCGATCACAAACGAAGCGTATCTGGTTTAAACCCCAGGGCGTTGAAGCAAACTCGTGGATTTTACGAAGTAAAAGTAGCCCCTCAGTTCAAAATCAATGGAAAACTACTGAATGTATAACTGGGGGTTAGAAAATCAAACTCATTTACTGTGGTTGATGGCAGTCCTTCAGGATATGCCACGATTTTCATTTTCACCGCAGTGCTTCAACTAGGGGAACAGTACGATTGACTGACTAACCGGCAGTGCTTCAACTAGTGGAAAAACAGAGGTTGAAGTGACTAACGGCAGTGCTAACAGTGGAAACAGACTTATGACTAACCAGTGCTTCAACTAGTGAAACAGTAGGGTTGAAGTGACTAACCGGCAGTTTAAACCCAGTGGAAAAGCGGGGGAGATAACCGGCAGTGCTTCAACTAGTGGAAACAGAACGGTTGAAGTAATTTAAACACAAATGTCCACTTTCAGAAGAGTACTAGTGTGTATACGTGAAGAGTGTACCCATTGTCGTTCATAAAGGCCCAACCCCACCTTGTCAGCTATCAAACGTTTGGCACAAACCCCTGATCTTAGCAGTGCATTAAAAAAATAAAATTTTGCAAGAATTTTCTTGAAATGATAGATCAACATGCTTTAACCGGGTTTCCCTGCAGCTGACACCAGGTTCCTGCGTCTGACACCGGGTTTCCCTGCGTCTGACACCAGGTTCCTGCAGTCTGACCCGGTTTTCCTGCAGTCTGACACCAGGTTCCCATTTCACTTATATTCTGTAGTTTGTCGACTATAAACTGTTTTTTTAACTTTTATAACATAGTTTACCACATCGGTTACCGTTAGACTATTCTGAAATTTGATCTGGTCTTCCGTATCAGTATTTTTCTTCTTTTTTGACGTCGATTCCTTGTTTATTACCTTGCCGCAGATGTTGTTGTTGGAAAGTCTGTGACGCATAATATTGTGCAAACATTCTTCGAGTTATCTTTTGTTTATTTCATTCTAAATTAAAATATGATCTGTGAGAGTTGTATTAAATGGATGGTACTGTGAAGTTGGAATAAATGGAGGGTATGTGAGAGTTGGAACGTATATGGATGATACTATGAGAGAGTTTGAATAAATGGATGATACTGGAGTTGTGATAAATGAAGGGTACTGTGAGAGATTGTAATAAAGGGATGATACTGTAGAAGATGTAATAAATGGATGATACTGTGAGAGGTTGTGAATAAATGGATGATACTGTGAGAGAGTTGGAACGTATATGGATGATATTGAGAGAGTTGTATAAATGGATGGTATGTGAGAGGTTTGAAGTAAATGGATGATACTGAGAGAGTTAGTAAATGATGAATGTAAAGAGTTGTAAAGAAAATGGATGATACTGGAGAGAGTTGTAAAAGGGAATGGATGAACGAAGAGTTGGAACGTATATGGATGGTACGTGAGAGAGTTGTAAGAAAGGGAGATACTGTGAGAGAGTTGTGAAGTAAATAGAAACCCTTGAGAAAGTTGAAGTAATGGATGGTAGTGAGAGAGTTGGAACGTATATGGATGATATTTTGTGAGAGGTTGAAGTAAATGGATGATACTGTAGAGAGTTGTGAAGAATAGATGATACGTGAGAGAGTTGGAAGTAAATGGTTATTGAAAGAGTTGTGAAAATGGATGATACTTGAAGAGGGAAAATGATTATTGAGAGATTTGGGAAACCCATATGGATAATCTGAAGAGTTGTGGTAAATGATGATACGAGAAGTTGGGAAAAAGGATGATATGAAGAGTTAGAAGTAAATGGATGATTCTATGAATTTAGTAAATATGATATAATGAAAGATTTAGAATGGTGAACAAAAAGTTGTAAAAATGGATGATACTGTAGAGAGTTTGGAAGAATGGAGATCTTGAGAGAGTTGTAATAAATGGATAAACTGGAGTTGAAGTAAAGGGATGGTACTGTGAGGGGTTTGGGAACTAAATGGATGGTACTGTGAGAGTTGTGAAGTAAATGGATGATATATGAGAGGTTGTGAAGTAAATATGGTACTGGAGAATAGAAGTAAATGATGATACTATGAGAGAGTTGTGAAGTAAATGGATGATATGGGGAGAGATTTGGGGGAAAAATGGATGTACAGTGAGGAATTTGGGGAAGTAAAGGGATGATACTAGGAGAGTTTGAAGTAAAGGGATGATTGTGAGAGAGTTGGGAAATGGATGATACTAGGAAGAGTAAGAAATGATGAACGGGAAAGAGAGTTGGGAAGAAAACATGTGATGCAAGTTCAGTGGGTCTTCGTCCGGTCTTCAAGATATCATTAATAGGCGTAGCACAGCGACGGAGAACTGATTAAATCAGTACCATATTCGGAGGCGTGTGACGGGTAAGTAAATGTCCGACCCCGATATGTACTTGGTTCACCCCGTGGGGTCCGGAATATTTTTCCAAAGATTCCGATCCCCACTGTAAGAAATATGCTTTTACATCGAGACTGAAGATCAGCTGAATCCGGGAACTTGACTACGAAAAAGAAACCTTGGCACCCAAAAAAGAAAAGCAAAGATGGGTGCAGCTACCGGGAAAATCATTAGAATGATTTTTTTGAAACTACAAATGATACCATCTTTAATTACATCGCGGAGCTGCATGCTATTGAGTTCGCATGCGCGAGATCTTCATGTGTAAAAAGATAAAACCACATCATTGATGATAATGATGGAAAATAATATGTGCAATAAAATGATGGAAATATAAATTTAATGACTCAATCAATAATTATTTTTTATTTTGCAGAAACATTGATATTAATAAGCTTAAAGAAACAGTTCAATCTTTTAGATATGGGTTGATAGAAAAAAATTTGAGCATTTAATGAAACAAGAAACATAATATGAACAACAGAAACAATAATATGAACACAGAAACAATAATATGAACACAGAAAAATAATATGAAACACAGAAACAATAATAGAACAGAAAACAATAAATGAACAGAGAATAATAATGAACAGAGAAACAATAATATGAAAGAGAAACAATAATATGAACAGAGAAAAATAATAGAAAGAGAAATAATAATATGAACACAGAAACAATAATATGAACAGAGAAACAATAATATGAACAGAGAAATAATAATGAAACAGAAAAAAATGAACAGAGAAACAATAATATGAAACAAAAACAATAATATGAAAAGAAAAATAATATGAACAAAAAAATAATAGAACAAGAAAAATAATATGAAACAGAAACAATAAGAAACAGAAAAATAATAAGAAAGAGAAACAATAATATGAAACAGAAAAAAAAATATGAACAGAGAAAAAAAAGAAAGAGAAACAATAATGAATTTAAACAAAAATATGAACAAGAAACAATAATATGAAAAATTCTAGCTTTAAAAAGTAAGAATTAAAGAAATTGTGAACAAGATTAAAAAAAAGAACAATAAGAGAATTGTTGGAGTAAATTTTAAAAATATAGAAACAATAAGAAATTTTAAAAGTAAGATTTAAAACTACTAGAACAATAAGAGAATTTGAGAATAGATTTAAAACTATAGAACAATAAGAGAAT
This sequence comes from Arion vulgaris, assembly GCA_020796225.1. Lineage (NCBI taxonomy): Eukaryota > Metazoa > Mollusca > Gastropoda > Stylommatophora > Arionidae > Arion > Arion vulgaris. The sequence continues at coordinate 16,965,299 of CM036761.1, forward strand.
TGTTGAAGAGTAAGATTTAAACTAGAACAATAAGAGAATTGTTGATAAGATTAAAACTAGGAAAAAATAAGAATTGTTAAGTAAGATTAAATTAGAACAATAAGAGAATTGTTGAGAGTAAGATTTAAACTACTAAATAATTAAAAAAGAGAAAAGATGACTTATTAAAGATTACCTATATGTTCATCTATCTGGAAACGGCACAGAAGTTGTCAAAGTCAAAAAATATGAACCTGTAGCCTGCAAAACAAACCCAGAAACAAATTCATTAAACGAACGTCGAATAAGATTCTTACTTCCAACTCATTTCTTTTCTTCTTATTCTCACCCCATAATTAGGATAGTCAGGACTTATTTCACCTTTCTATGAATTTAGGGGAGTGACACATTCTCACCTCAGAACCCGGCAAGCAGGGCACTTATGACTGATTTTGGAATCATGTATCTTAATTTGTGTTCCCCTAAACAAGAGTGCCTTTCTGATTATGAGTTATCAAACAGATAGATCACTAGAAAAGCTTTAAATACTTGTTGTTTTGGATGGGGAGCAAGTTACATCACACAGAATCCCATAATGGAAACATTACAAGATGGACAAAGAATAGACTAGCAGTGTGCGCAGGGCAAGGTACAGGGTGGTTGAGATTCAAGACAGTTCACAGAAGAACATTACAGGGGCGTTGAAGATTTAAAAAGCCAAAAAGAAGTGAACATTTTAAAAAAAGGGGTTGAGATTCAAGACACTACAAAGAGGGAAATTTTAGCAATGTTCTTCTTATTTTCTTTTCTTGGGGTTTTTCTTTGACCAATTTTAATCATTTATATGTTTGATCTTTACAAGAACGTAATAGTTGCAATTGGTTTGGTAGGCTAAACGCATGATTTTACAAGTTTGGACATGTGCATCCCATTTCAGCAAACCTCCTAGTCGCCTCTCGACATGCATGGCAGGCCGTTCTATTCTTTACACCCCAATTGGGCCTGTAACCACTCGGCGCTTCTTTTTTTAATGTTGCTTAAGCGGTAGTGACTTACCAACCTGTTACCTGGTTCAAACTCCGCTGGTGAAGTTTGGAACAATTATGCGTTAGATTTTGACAAACGATAAAAAAGACTTCACGTTCAAAAAGCAATGGAAACTACTGATATAAAGGTAGATAATCGACGACTGTTTACTGTTGGGTTATGCTAGGTCTGTGAAGGAATGCAGATTTTCATTGTTCCAATATCGACCACTCAAATCCCCCTTTGTGATTTGATGTGATCGAGCTCAATGCGATGTACGTTGTGCAAGTTAAGGGAACAAAGACCAGAAATCCGATGTCATCCACGTTTTTTGACTGTGCTTCTTTAACTCCACTTCAGTCTCTCTTACTTGATTAGCATTGTAGGTTTGATGTTTACATTCATTGCTCCCCTAGTGAGCCCCGGCCAACACTGGTTTTTTAATCATTCAATGTCTGCACACGATGTCTTATTTACATTACAATTTTTGTGACTTTTTCAAGCAAAAACATCCCCTTTTTTCCTCTTTACATTACTGTCATAGTAATTTCAATTCTAAACCTCCTGTCTCCCCTTCCTTTTTTTGTTGTCCAGTCAATATGGCAAGTTACTCCGCCATTTCTACAAACCGACATGAAACTTCCAAAAGGAAAATCAGGTCATGTCTTGTCAATTGACCTCTGATAATCCCGCACAATTTTGGTCTGCGAGAACAAAGCCCCGAGTCACAATACGGGAGCCGGAATTCAAAGCTGTTCTCTCAATATTCCTGCATTCATTGTTATTACAGCCCCAGTGAATCCAGAAAATGAGCATTAGTTGGGAAGGGTCCATGCTCAAATATTAGAGAGGGACTTTCTTCAAAGTGGACACTGAGAGTTATCACTGCAAATCTACAAGAGTTTTAACCAAGACGGAAACATTGACCATTTGAACATATAACAGCAAGCTGTTAACTAGTGTCTGTCTCGTGTGTCACAATTACTTGATTGTTACAAAAAAGTTTCAACACTAGACAGAATTGTGTCTTGTTTCAACACTAGACAGACATTTGTCCTTGTTTAACATTAGCAGACATTTGGGCCTTGTTTCCAAAACTAGACAGACATTGTGTCTTACCCAAACGACAGACATTTTTCTTCAACCTAGAAGACATATTGTCCTTTGTTTCAAACTAGACAGACATTGTATCCCTTTTTTCAACACTAGACAGAAAGTGTCTTGTTTAAACTTAAAGACATTGTGTCCTTGTTTCAACACTAGACATACATTTGTCCTTTGTTTCAACACTGAACCCATTGTGTTCTTGTTTCAAACAGAGATAGACATTGTTTCTTGTTCAACACTAGACAGACATTGTGTTTTTATTTCAACACTAGACATACATTCTGGTCCTTTTTTCAACACTAGAATTATTCTTCCTTGTTTTAACACTAGACATTCTTCCTTGTTTCAACATAAGACATAATATGTCCTTGTTTTAACACTAGAAAAATTCTGTCCTTGTTTCAACACTAGACAGACATTATTCCTTGTTTCAACACAGACAATTTGCCTTGTTTCTTCCCCATTTTGCCCGTGATTTCCAGCTTTAAGTGTTTACAGCAAGTCAGCAGCGTTGAAAACAGTACCTAATTGGTTATTAAAATTGAAAAGTACCCATCTATTGGGTTTTTGAAAACAGTACCTATCTATTGTTATTTAATTGAAACAGATATCTATGTTATTGAATTGAAAAAGTACCTTTTCTATTGTTATTGAATTGAAAACAGTACCTATCTATTGTTTTGAATTGAAAACAGATATCTATTTTATTTAAAATTTAAACATACCTCTATTGGTTATTGAATTGAAAAGTACCATCTATTGTATTTAATTGAAAACAGATTACTATTGGTTATTGAATTGAAAAGTCCCACTATTGTTATTAAATTGAAAAGTAATTTTCTATTGGTTATTGAATTGAAAATGTAATATCTATTGAAATTTAAAATTTAAAACAGTACCTATCTATTTTATTAAAAATCCTATCTATTTTATTGAAACAGTACTATCTATTGGTTATTGAAACATTACATCTATTGGTTATTGAATTGAAAACAGTACCTATCTATTTTATTAATTGAAAAGTACCTATCTATTTATTGGAAACAGACCATCTATTGTTGAATTGAAAACAGTATATCTATTGTTATTGAAACAGTACCTATCTATTGTTATTGAATTGAAACGTACTATCTATGGTTATTAAATTGAAACATACCTATTATTGGTTTTTGAAACAGTACCTATCTATTGTTATTGAATTGAAAACAGTACCTATCATTGGTTATTAAATTGAAACAGTACCTTCTATTGGATTGAAAACAGTACTATCTTTGTTTTTGAATTGAAAACAGTACCTATCTATTGGTTATTGAAAACAGTACCTTTTCTATTTTATTTAATTGAAAAAAAAAATTACATCTATTGTTATTGAATTGAAAACAGACTTCATTGTTTTGAATTTAAAATACCTATCTATTGGTTATTGAATGAAACATACTTTTCTTTTTATTGAATTGGGAAACATATTACTTTGGTTATTGAATTGAAAACAGTACCTACTATTATTATTGAATTGAAACATAACTATCTATTTATTGAATTGAAAACATACTTTCCTATTGTTTTTGAATTGAAACATTATTCATTAAGTTGAATTGAAAATTATTCTATTTATTGAATTGAAAACAAATATCTATTTGTTTTTGAATTGAAACAGACTATCTATTGGTTATTGAATTGAAAAATCTTATCTATTGGTATTAATTGAAAAAGACTATCTATTGTTTTTAATTGAAAAAAATTTTCTATTAGTTATGAATTGAAAACAGTACCTATCTTCTATTGAATTGAAAAGTACCTATCTATTGGGTTTTTGAATTTAAAACAGACCTATCTATTGGTTATTGAATTGAAAAACATTATCTATGGTTATTGAATTGAAAACAGTACCTATCTATTGGTATTGAATTTAAACATACCATCTATTTTTTTGAATTGGAAACAGACTACCTTTTTGGTATTTGAATTAAAACAGTACCATCTAATGTTTTTGAATTAAACAGTACCTATCTATTGGATGAATTGACACAATAGCGTTCGACCGTATTTTCTTTGGGCTCAAGGAGCAAAGAATATTAACACTGTGACCTCAAGATGTCAAAGAGGAACTGATGAGGGGATAGGAACCCACCCTAGTGAAAAGCTGCATAAATGGATGCCTGACCTACTTGTAGTTGCTTAATGGTACAATGTACAATCGTTTTAGGCTCAGATCACATTAACTCACAAAGAGTGGTTTAACAAGGGTCGATATGGGTGTTCGAAGAAAAAGAAGCCACATGAAACATATGTGAGTCTCCATTATCAGATGTTGAAGTCTATCATTTATAAATTTACGATGTTGAAGTCTATCCATTGATAGAAACATAGTGATCGTCTCCATTTATCGATGTTTAAGTTTTATCATTGATAGAAACATAGGTGCCAGTCTCCATTATAGATTTGGAAGTCTTCCATTATAGAAATTTTTATCAGATGTTGAAGTCTATCCATGATAGAAATATTATCAGATGTTAAGTCTATCCATTGATGAAATATAGGATCAGTCTCCATTATCGATGTTGAAATCTATCCATTGATAGAAATATTTTCAATCACTTTGCTGAGTTAGCGTAAGGCAAGCGGTCGTCAATGACTCGGGAAATCAAGAGGGTTTTGGGTTCAGTCCACACTCAGATCCACACGTGCGGAAATGAATTCTCCCTCCCTCATGTACACTAGGGCTTATAAAACAAAGACAAGCAAATTCATGGGCCTATTTTCAAACGATATGGAAAATATGAGAAGAGTAACATGTCTCCAATCGGTTTCAGACACAAACAGATCTCAGCGACAGTGAAAAGCCCTAGAATCGTGAGGTGTCCCTACGAATTTTGAAATGAAACAATTTTTGTTTTCATTTGATGTTTATTAACCAGACTTCTAATCTGGCTGATCAAACATCCATTCTGCCTTCAACGTGTGATTCTAACCTCCACACTTGGGTTGCTTATTGTTTTTGGTTACTAAACGAAGTCATTGCACTCAGACAGACCATAGGTGCCTCATTCTCCAACAGAATCGAAGTGTGTGTATTCTGGATTCTATATTCCATCTTTAATACCATCTTCCACTGTGGATAACACTCATCCAGGTGATATCATTATTCACACTGATGGTCTGCCGGTTGGGGACCAGATCATCTGGGCTTACTCACACAACGAAACGGTCGCACACTTCATGAGGACGCGGAGCTTTGAGACAACGCATCGGCATGACTTGGAGATACCATGCCCCCAGGGCTCTGTCATGGGTGGCTGAGCAACAGGTTACCCATAGATCATCATATTTTAGACTCGATGAATATGTTCAACGATTGAATTCTGGAAGTGGGAAAGGTGACATCATTGGGGATCCATTCAAAAAGACGCTTTACCGCCTGACATGCGATTCCGGGGAACGAGCGTGCTGACTTCTTTGCCAGTCCCCGACTCAATGGCGAAGCATGGACAGAGCCGATATTATTCATGCGTACGCTCTCAATTGTGGACATGGTCGAACTGAACGATTTCGAGAATTAGGCGTTAAGTTTGGACATGCCAGACAGTGTCGTCTTCGTGGTAGAGAGAAGATATAGTAATCAACTTCTCATGGGTACTGTGAGCAAATGGACTTTGGGATGGCTGCTGCAACGGAGGACAGAGCACGCATGGGAATGCCCAATGTGCCATGACGTCGATCGCATAACATAACATAACATATACCATCTTCCATATACCAGCTTCCCCATATCATCTTCAACATACCATCTTCCACATATCATCTTCCATATACCATCTTCCACATATCATCTTCCATATATGATCTTCCATATACCATCTTCCACATATCATCTTCCATATACCATCTTCCACGTTTCATCTTCCACATACCATCTTCCATATATCATCTTCCACATATCATCTTCCATATATCATCTTCCACATATCATCTTCCACATTTCATCTTCCATATACCATCTTCCATATACCATCTTCCATATACCATCTTCCATATACCATCTTCCACATATCATCTTCCACATTTCATCTTCCAAATAGCATCTTCCACATATCATCTTCCACATATCATCTTCCACATATCATCTTCCAATATCATCTTCTACATATTATCTTCCACATACCATCTTCCACTTACCACTCTGATAACAACTGATGTCATGCTGAAAGGTCACGTATGATAAAAGACTGTAACATATCCCCAAACAAATCGTTTCTGAAGTTGGAAACATTCTTGAACAAAATGCAAACCTGTGTGTGAACACAATCCACTTGATATACAGCAAAGAAATGAGACATTTGCAAACCTGTGTGTGAACACAATCCACTTGATATGCAGCAAAGAAATGAGACATTTGCAAACCTGTGTGAGAACACAATCCACTTGATATACAGCAAAGAAATGAGACATTTGCAAACCTGTGTGTGAACACAATCCACTTGATATACAGGAAAGAAATGAGACATTTAACTTTTTGTAAATACTCGTATTTAACAGAACGGATGGTGGGCTGTGCAGATCTGTAGAAATCTGATCACAACTTGGAATGTCACATCTAGTTATTTCATCAACTAATCAGATCATAATGTCTTCTGAACGATATTTATTTATCTAAAAGTTAGTACTATTTCAATGATAATTAGATCATCCCAAAACTATATCAGTTCACCTTCAAGAAAAGCACATTACTGACAAAACGTTTTTTTTTTGTGCAATCAAATTTGTGTTTGGTTAGAGAGAAAGGTGATATTTGATATCTAGGACGGGAAGAAGAAGAAATATTTCTACAAATATATAGACGGAGGTAGTGATCTAGTGTAGGGAAACACGAAAAGAAAACAAGTATTTAAGCAGAGTATGTCAAATAAATGTTTCATATCTTGGTTCTGTAGTTAAAATTTAACCAGAGTATGTCAAATAAATGTTTCATATCTTGGTTCTGTTGTTAAAATTTAACCAGAGTATGTCAAATAAATGTTTCATATCTTGGTTCTGTAGTTAAAATTTAACCAGAGTATGTCAAATAAATGTTTCATATCTTGGTTCTGTAGTTAAAATTTAACCAGAGTATGTCAAATAAATGTTTCATATCTTGGTTCTGTAGTTAAAATTTAACCAGAGTATGTCAAATAAATGTTTCATATCTTGGTTCTGTAGTTAAAATTTAACCAGAGTATGTCAAATAAATGTTTCATATCTTGGTTCTGTAGTTAAAATTTAACCAGAGTATGTCAAATAAATGTTTCATATCTTGGTTCTGTAGTTAAAATTTAACCAGAGTATGTCAAATAAATGTTTCATATCTTGGTTCTGTAGTTAAAATTTAACCAGAGTATGTCAAATAAATGTTTCATATCTTGGTTCTGTAGTTAAAATTTAACCAGAGTATGTCAAATAAATGTTTCATATCTTGGTTCTGTAGTTAAAATTTAACCAGAGTATGTCAAATAAATGTTTCATATCTTGGTTCTGTAGTTAAAATTTAACCAGAGTATGTCAAATAAATGTTTCATATCTTGGTTCTGTAGTTAAAATTTAACCAGAGTATGTCAAATAAATGTTTCATATCTTGGTTCTGTAGTTAAAATTTAACCAGAGTATGTCAAATAAATGTTTCATATCTTGGTTCTGTTGTTAAAATTTAACCAGAGTATGTCAAATAAATGTTTCATATCTTGGTTCTGTAGTTAAAATTTAACCAGAGTATGTCAAATAAATGTTTCATATCTTGGTTCTGTAGTTACAAACAATAGAGATTGTACAAACTAAACTATTCAAAGACCTTCGACCTTAACCTTTCTCAGACTTTAGGAACAAAGTGCATGTCACGTCACATTACTAGAGTCAAGTGTACAGGAGGTAGAAGGGAATTTCTATTCCCTGTCCTCGCATGGGGAAGAACGTCCAGTATGGGATTTAACCCATAAACATCTTCTATCTTCTTCTTCTTCTCTTCCATCATTTACTTTTTTATAGAAGTGTTAGAGGGGAGGGAAGGAGGAGGGGAGAGTAGTGATCTTATGTGTGCTTGTTTTAATGCACTTTGTAAGCTGTTATTAATTTTCTTACAGCTGTTCCTGATGTGCCATAACTCCATCGTTTGCGTGGTCCTCTCTGTGGTAGTCGATACCAGGGCATTCTTGTCCAGTGTCCAAATCATTTAATAGCAAACTAAACAATTGTGGGATACGATAACTGAACGCTCTGTTCATTAAGCTTATCCGTTTCAGAGAGAAACTCTCATTTAAGTTCCAAGTTAGTTCACATTAGTTCTGCGTGAGTTAACATTAGTTCTACGTGAGTTCACATTAATTCTATGTGAGTTAACATAAGTTCTACGTGAGTTAACATTAGTTCTACGTGAGTTAACATTAGTTCTACGTGAGTTCACATTAGTTCCACGTGAGTTCACATTAGTTCTGCGTGAGTTAACATTAGTTCAGTGCACATTCCTACTAGTTCAATAAATCTTCATGTTAACTACGTGCAAAATCTCGAACTTGGGATATAATTTCACGATCGTACATTATGTCACTCCCTCTTGTGTCTGGTGCTTGTACTCCGGAGGTAACGATCAGCCTCATCAGTCTACATTACTCTCTTCAGTTCACAAAAAATGATTACTCTCTCGTGTAACACTCAAACTCACACTCCCCCAAAAAAATAATTCTGCAAAAAATGTGCAAAAACAATAAGGAAACAAAAAAATTAATAGATTATGAGCGGGAATAAATTCTAAACAATCCACTAGCCCGCAGGCTTATCGCAATAAGACACTTCAACTTAATCAGGGAAGGGAGAGAATCCATGGCAAATTAGGAACATTACTTCCAGCTACAGGCCAGTTGTCTTCTCTTCGTCAATCAGCCGCTATATGCTAAAAAAAAACAAGAAAAATTCACAATAACCCTTATCGAACGAACAACGATGTACTTAATTCTCCACAATGGTCCGCTTTACGGTAATGTACAAATTAGAGATAGAGACACAACCCTTCCCTCATTAACCAGGAGTCCGAACACGCTATCCGACAAAGATAGCAGGGAGGTAAATTGCGAGTCTGGTTAAATCCCTTTTATTTTCCATCATTAACAATGGAGAGACCAGCAATGGAACGTTGCAAATTGTAGACTAGGAAACTAGCAAAGAATCAAGGTTCATTAGCGAAGGAAGCAAGAAAGGAAACATCCAAGTAAGATAATATTGATGTTTTAACTTTCGCACTGTCACAAGGCGGTCGCTTTTACTGATTTCTGTATCGATTACGAATCTAAGGTCTATGTTTTATCAAGTTGTTTTCAGTACGCATGACTTCCTCAGTGACCTGCAGATCTAAAAATTGTGGATTTCAATTCTCACATTTCGTGTTTAATATATGATTTCAATTAGCATTAGGTGTACACTAGCACATCCAGTATTTAGTTACATTTGACCATCTTTGACTAACTCGCTGATAAATATCAATAAATATGCAGTTAAACATTACAATAATGGGTTTTTGTGGATGGTTAAGCTCATGTTTGCCAGAGCGCCCGAGTGGTTACCGGGGCCCAAATTTAGGGTGTAAAGAATAGAAACACTGTTACCTGCCACGCATGTCATTACAGGCGCCTAAGGAGGTAGGGTGTGGGGCTAGTCACCCCCTTAAAAACACCTTATAGCTACAGAAACCATAACCAAGTAATTCATAGCTCGCAAGCTAAGTAAGAAGAAGGACCCTGCAAGGATGGATAGGACGCACACTTAGGAGACCCCCGGTCCCCATCACAAGACAGCCGTTTCGTTGGAACTGTTCAGGGTAAGAGAGGTACGGCAAGACCCATGAACACATGGAGACGGGAGTTCGAGACGGAAGGCAAGAAAGTTGGGAGAGAGGCCAGCGATCTGGAAAATATAGCTTTAGATATGAGGGCTTGGAAGGCTTTGGATATGAGGGCTTGGAAGGCCTTGGATATGAGGGCTTGGAAGGCTTTGGATATGAGGGCTTGGGCCTTGGATATGAGGGCTTGGAAGGCTTTGGATATGAGGGCTTGGGAGGCTTTGGAAATGAGGGATTGGAAGGCTTTGAATATGAGGGCTTGGAAGGCTTGGAAATGAGGGCTTGGAAGGCCTTGGAAATGAGGGCTTGGAAGGCCTTGGAAATGAGGGCTTGGAAGGCTTTGAATATGAGGGCTTGGAAGGCTTTGGTTGCGGATCTATGTCTCCTAAATGCGTGGGGGAAAAAGAAGCAGAACTTAACGTCATCAGTGTCAGATATGGATACTAACTTACAGACAACGATCGTGCAAGCATAATAACAATAAAGATAATATGTCTTAGAAGAACTGCAGCAGTTACAAGGACAACGAAAACTAATGAAATAAGAAGAAGACTATTAATGAAAACCCTTCTGAAATCTGTTCAAGAACAACAGATCAATTCGTTTGTAGATGTAACAAAACTGTCCTGATATTGTCTGTCACAGAGAGCCAAATTGAAGAATAGTTTTGACATGTAACAAAACTGTTCTGATATTGTCTGTCACAGAGAGTCAAATTGAAGAATAGTTTTGACATGTAACAAAACTGTCCTGATATTGTCTGTCACAGAGAGTCAAATGGAAGAATAGTTTTGACATGTAACAAAACTGTTCTGATATCGTCTGTCACAGAGAGTCAAATGGAAGAATAGTTTTGACATGTAACAAAACTGTTCTGATATCGTCTGTCACAGAGAGCCAAATTGAAGAATAGTTTTGACATGTAACAAATCTGTCCTGATATCGTCTGTCACAGAGAGCCAAATTGAAGAATAGTTTTGACATGTAACAAATCTGTCCTGATATCGTCTGTCACAGAGAGCCAAATTGAAGAATAGTTTTGACATGTAACAAAACTGTTCTGATATCGTCTGTCACAGAGAGTCAAATGGAAGAATAGTTTTGACATGTAACAAATCTGTCCTGATATCGTCTGTCACAGAGAGCCAAATTGAAGAATAGTTTTGACATGTAACAAAACTGTTCTGATATCGTCTGTCACAGAGAGTCAAATGGAAGAATAGTTTTGACATGTAACAAATCTGTCCTGATATCGTTTGTCACAGAGAGCCAAATTGAAGAATAATTTGACAAGACAGTCAAAGGAAGACTAAGTAAAAAATGAATGAACTGACGACATCAAGATCAAGCTTAGAAATATCAACCTCAATTCACAAGACAAATTGGATAATTTACACCAAATATCTTTATTTATTCCCTTCCCCCTACCCGGATTTTCTCATATGACTCGTTTCCTAGCAACAGAAATAACAGAATTGCAAATAGCACAAACTCCGTAGCTACACCAATAATGATAAGAGTCTCTGCAAAAATCCACTCGTTAACAAAATGGTGTGTTCCGGATTTGAGTCATAGGATTTGTAACACAAGGAAAACAGCTTCAGAATCAGAGAGAGCACTGGAGGAGAAGAAAAATGTTCTGAATAATAATTAGTCAGTTACGTCCGTAAGTGGAAGTTCAGCAACAGTTTATACTCTACCATCAGGGATGCACAGGATACTTTGCTTGAAATCTATTACAACCAAGTTTTGACGGTAACACAAATCTCATGATGATGATGAAGATGATGTACATAGAGATTTCATTAATTTTTCTTGAGTACAAGATAGCTACTACTTTTGTCACTCCCCTCCTCCGAAGTAGAAGACGGTTCACCAATTCTCATTGCATCCTATATCATGTTTAGCTAAAAAGCCTTGTAAGACTTTTTTGTGTGTATTCGTTCGCTATTATTTCAAGTATAGTCATGGTGTATAATATGATGCCTCTGATTTATTTTTGCTTGAAATCTTGCTTTCCTTAGCACCAGTGTTCCTCTTCATTCAGGCGAACCTTACTGCAACATCTTAACCCTTTAGCTGCTAAGGACGTATATATACGTTTTCTCATTCACTTCTAAAGACGCATTAACACGTCTGTTATTATCACTCCTCTATGGTCTAAAGACGTGTTAACACGTTATACATTGTTACTATCACTGCTATAGGCGTACATTCACGTTTGTGACCTAGAAACAAAGAGTAGCTATTTTTAGCTCAGCCTTCAGAAGGTATGTAGCAGCGAAAGGGTTAATTACTTTTGAGACTCGAAAGAAAGTTCTTGTGACATATCTCGTTCAAGGACAGATGCCATAATGTCGTACAAGAAACCAGAACTACTCGAGAGCATTTCTGGAACAAGAGAATAGTGTAGATATGTACTTTATCACTGATCGATATAATAATAATAATGTTCGTCAATCAAATATGATTATAACCACATAGTTACTTCATCCAACAAACAAAATGTAATATCAGTCAATGGACACGTAGGTGACTTGTCAGTCCGATGCGTGCCTTGAAGAGTCGTGGACAGTGTGGGCATGAGATTGTTGCTACAGTCTGGGACTCGTGTGCACTGGTCTTTCTCTTTTGTCTACGCAGTACTGATGCTGCTTGACATGCTGCCTCACAGGATGTTGCACCCTTTCGTAGGAGTGAACGCCAAGATGTTCGGTCCCGTGCAGCTTTTCCCAGGTATCAATCTTGATTTCGAAGGATTTTAGAGAGGACTTAAGCGTGTCTTTGAATCTCTTCTTTTGGCCCCCTCGGGAGCGTTTGCCTCTCGACATTTCACTGTAGAATAATATCTTTGGCATCCTGTGATCAGGCATGCGGACGAGATGTCCCGACCAGCGAAGTTGGTGTTTCATAAGTATGGTGTTAATACTGGGAATACCCGCTCTGTCAAGAACAGTGGTATCTGGGATCTTGTCTTGCCACTTGATTTTCAGCAGCTTTCTTAGACAATTTATGTGAAAATGGTTCAGCTTCTTAGCATGACGGGTGTAAACAGTCCATGTCTCACTGGCATATAGCAGTACTGGGAGCACTGCAGCTCTGTATACATTTAGCTTGGTCTGAAGATTGATACCACTCCTGTGCCAGACATTGGCGTACAATCTACCAAACGAACTGCTAGCCATGGATATTCTGGAGTTTACCTCATCATCTATTTTTACATTTTGTGAAAGTGTGCTGCCCAGGTATGTGAACCTATGTGCAGCTTTCAGTTTGGTACCATTTATCCTAATCATAGGTTCCTTGTAGTCGTTGCCAGGGCTGGTTGATACATCACTTCAGTTTTCTCCGTGTTGATCATGAGACCAAAGTTTGAACATGCTGTGGAGAATTTATTCATGAGATTTTGCAGTTCGACTTCAGAGCCGGCACTTAGTGCACAGTCATCAGCGAACAGAAGATCTCTGATGTTGTAGGTTTTGACCTTTGTTTTAGCTTGGAGCCTCCTTAGATTAAACACTTCGCCGTCGATACGGTACTTGATGTCGATACCTGTACTCCCGTCACAGAAGGCATCGGTCAACATGGCAGAGAGCATCACGCTGAACAGCGTGGGTGCAAGAACGCATCCTTGCTTAACTCCGTTTGAGACTGGAAAGGGATCTGACAGTACGCCGCTATCCTGGACTCTTGCTTGCATACCGTCGTGGAGTTGCCGCACCAGATTTATAAATTTATGTGGGCAGCCGTATTTCTCCATGATCAACTATAGACCCTCTCTGCTAACAGTGTCGAACGCCTTTGTTAGGTCAATGAAAACTGTGTACAGGTCACGGTGTTGTTCTTGACATTTCTCTTGCAACTGTCTGATAGCGAACACCATGTCACTGGTACCACGATTACTCCGAAAGCCACATTGACTTTCAGGAAGGAGTCCACCACCTTCGAGATGAGCCGTGAGGCGGTTTAGCATGATTCTGCAGAATATCTTCCTGCTATTGAAAGCAAAGAGATGCCCCGATGGTTGTTACATGTTTGGCGATCACCTTTACGTTTATATAGATGTATTATTGACGCGTCCTTGAAATCTTGAGGTATTGACTCACTATGCTATATTTGCACAAAGATCATATGTAGCTTTTCTGTTAGGATCGAACCACCTTCTTTATATATGTCGGCTGGTATTGAATCGGGGCATGGGGCCTTTCCACAGGAAAGTTGATGAATTGCCTTTTTTGTTTCTACCAGAGTTGGGGTGTCATCCAGCGTTGGATTTAATGTAACTTGGGGCAGACGGCTAATGGCCAAGACGCTGATTTTTGAGGTTTGATTTAGTATTCCGTTAAAGTGCTCTGACCAGCGTTGGAGAATTTGGTCTTTTCCTGTAATTAGCGTTTTACCATCTGCGCTCCGAAGAGGAAAAGATTCTGGTCTTGAAGGACCAAAGATGGATTTTAGTGCTCTGTAGAAATTTTTTAGATCGTGATTGTCAGCAAATCTTTGAAGCTCGTCTGCTTTGTCTTTTAACCAGGAGTTCCTCATGTTGCGGAGTTTCTGCTGGACACACTTTCGCATGTTGTTAAAAGCGTTTTTCTTGGATGTGGAACTTGGTTCGTTTAAATATGCTTGGTAGAGTTGATGTTTCTCATCAAGCAACACCTTTATGTCTTCATAATTTTCTTGGATGTGGAACTTGGTTCGTTTAAATAAGCTTGGTAGAGTTGGTGTTTCTCATCGAGGAACACCTTTATGTCTTCATATTTTTCGTCAAACCAGTCATTTTGTTTTATGGTAATGGGACCGAGTACCTCTGTAGCAGTGTTGAAGATCAGCTCTCTTAGCGTTGACCAATTTGATTCAACATTTGGGGCCTCAAGCGAAATAGGTTGTAACTGTACTTCCAAGGAGTTTACAAAAGCATCTTTTGTTGTTGAATGCTTTAGTTAGCGACATCCGTTTATGCTGAATCTGTTTGCATACAGGCGTCGGGTGGTTGAATGCGAGATTCAGCTGATCAAATGGACGGTGGTCTGTCCAGCATTCAGCACCATGCATACAGGCGTCTGGGTGGTTGAATGCGGAGATTCAGCTTCGATCTAATGAGGCGGTGGTCTGTCCAGCATTCAGCACCATGCATACAGGCGTGTGGGTGGTTGAATGCGGAGATTCAGCTTCGATCTAATGAGACGGTGGTCTGTCCAGCATTCTTCAGCACCACACATAGCCTTTGTCACTCGGACATCCTGTCGGTCTTTCTTTCTGACTATAACATAGTCTATTAGATGTCAGTGCTTAGAGCGAGGGTGCATCCAGGATGTTCTATTTCTGGTCGATATATACTCTTACTCAATAGCAGATTAATACATCATCATCATGGGCCGTGCCGGAAGTTGTAGACGATCATATATCTCCAAAAACATTTATTTTTGATGCTGACTATTAGCTCAGATATTGACGATTTGTTGTACCATGAAGTCTGACTATCAGCTCAGATATTGACCTGTGTTGTACCATGAATTTGACTATCAACAGATATTGACACTGTGTTGTACCATGAGTTTGATATCAACAGATATTGACACTGTGTTGTACCATGAAGTCTGACTATCAGCTCAGATATTGACACATTGTTGTACCATGAAGTTTGACTATCAACTCAGATATTGACACTGTGTTGTACCATGAAGTTTGACTATCAACTCAGATATTGACACTGTGTTGTACCATGAAGTCTGACTATCAGCTCAGATATTGACACATTGTTGTACCATGAAGTTTGACTACATCAGATATTGACACTGTGTTTCCCATGATTTGACTATCAACTCAGATATTGACACTGTGTTGTACCATGAAGTTTGACTATCTAGATTTTTCTTTTCCTTTGTCTTCCTCTGTCTCGTCTTCCATTGACTTTACTTGTTGTCACAATATGTTCTAAACTTTCTTTTTTCAGCACAAATTGCCAAACATCTGTCTGTCTGTCTATATGTCTGTCTATCTCCGTAGCGTACTTGTTTTCTTTCTAAATATATCTCTATAGCTCTCTACCCACACGCAATATTTCTCCTCTCTCTTTCTCTCCATCTCACTATAACACACTCTCTCTATTATATATATATATCTATACATCTGTCGCACTCTGGCCAAATCTTTTCCCCTTTAAGCCTTTCTAGTAATAACCGACCATTTCCCAATAAGCGATTTCATTTGAGAAATGTTTTTGTTGTTATTTGTCGACGGTTTTCAAACTATTAACAATGACTAATGCATTTGTACTCTGAAACCTATCTTGTGTGAGCCAGGATCATGAGACTCTATTGGTTCGTTAATGTTACCAAGAATACAGTTCGTGTTTGCTAGTCACGAGACGACTACAAGTACGCAAATGTTGAACAAAGAAAAGAGGACAATGTACACAAGAAGATAACAAGTAGAGAATATCCTAGTTTATCCTTAATTACCTTAATTGCGTTTGTCTTCCATTTTCTATGAAATTGTATGTCTGTAGCAATCAAGAGCTGAGAGTATCTTTGTTCGATGTGAACGTAAACCCAGGCTTACGTAAGACGGAAAGAAAAGGCAAGTACATTAGCTATTGAAATTGTTAATAAAAGAATGTCTTGATCTAATCGTTGTCAATTCTGTCAATTAAGATAACAAACATAGAATATTTAAAGTGTTACAGGCAACAATACAATGTTCAATCTAACAATTAGAATAACAATAGAAAAACATTCAATTTCTTACTGACTCAATCAATCAAGTGCCATGCCTGTCGGCGTAGGCGATCATGTCTCTCCACAACTCTCTCTCTCTCTCTCCTTCGTGCAGGTAATCAGTTCTGACGTTGATCTTTTGTCGAACCAAGATGTCAGACCAACATCTTCCTTTCTTACTGAATGGTATACGATACTAAGGGGTCTATGTGTCGTAGAAATTAGGTTCTTGCCTCTTGTTCTGAAGGTTCTCGGTTCGCTTCCTCGTGGAGCAATCGGATATTTTTTAGAGATCTCTGATCTCAGTGTAGGTGATATCGAGTTCCTAGTCCTGTCGGAGAGAATGAAGGTTCCATGTTCACGTTTAGCATTTAAAAGAACCCTTGGCAGTTCAAACTCTAGAAGAGCTGGCTGGAAAGCCGCTGCACGAGTACAATTCATAAAAAAATGTTTAAATAATATTCCTACAAAATATGGCTGCATCATCTTCTAAATTACATCGGGAACCCTCACCGGTGCTACGAAATTCGTGCTTTGTCACTGAGATCTTATATGTAAGAAAGATATCGGAGCATGCATGGTTACCCAGCGAAGAGCAATGATAATGAATCCTATCAATTAATCAATTATAGCGACATTATATGTCATCATTTTAATTACAGTAAGAAAACAGTCAGCTTGTTACAAATAGCAATAGGACATTTACAATGAGTTACAATTTACTGAAATCTACAAATCTGAGGTGGTCAGACCGAATCAGATCAGATCTGAAGAAAACCGTGGGTGAGGCTGCGGTAATACTGAGTAAATGGGCGATTGAACAAAGACAGGTATATACAATATTACATAAGTAATGAAAGATTAATGATTAAATTTGAACGAATTTGAATTATCATCAGGAGTAAGGCAGTGATGTGTACTTTCGCCTATACTTTTCAATATATACATAGACAGGATAACGAAAGAAACCAAGACAGATAACAACCTCGATAACAACTACAATTTAATAAACGAATTATTCTTTGCAGATGATCAGAGTATAATTTACAACAACGAACACAAACTTCAAAAACACACAAATGCACTGCAAAAGACATGCGAAAAATATGACATGAAAATTAACACCTCCAAAACAGATGTCATGACAATAAGTAGGTCAACATGTCAACTAAATATACACGTGAATAATGTCAAAATACAACAGACTCCAGATTTCAAATATCTCGGGAATATATTCACAGCAGATGGAAAGATGGACAGAGAAATCGAGACTAGATGCCAGAAGGCAAATGCAGTGACATACCAACTGTCACCACTATTAAAACATCCAAGCATTAACATGGCAGTCAAACGACAACCGATAAACCGCATATTTATTCCAACTCTCTGCTATCAGTTCCAAACATGGCCCCTAAGACACAAGAAAGAAAGATTGCAACATGTGAAATGAGATGTCTACGGAAAGCTGTCAACGTTACAAGGCGAGATAGAGTGAGAAACGAGAATATCAGAAGCATCGTTGGTACTATACCATGCATACAGTACATCGAGAAGCCAAAAATCAAGTGGTTCGGCCATCTAATGAGAATGGAACCACATTTACTACCATCACGTGCCTATAATAATCGACACTCAGGGCGCAGAGCACGAGACAGACCAAGAACACGATGGATAAATAACATCTCAGAGTCCCTGCGAAAGCATGGACTGACAACGTCAAGCGCAACACACCTGGCACAAGATAGAAAACTAACTCTCCCTACGCCGCTTCACGGCAAATGTGGTTAATATAAGATAAGATAATATAATGATTAAATGTGACAATAGACAGTACTCATAAACAACATCAAGGCCTCTGGTCGAAACTTCGAGTGCTGTTTATTTTCACATTTAATCGTTAATTTTTAATTTCTTCTGTAATACTGTATATACCTGTCTTTGTTCAATGGCCCATTTAAAAAGTGTTATCTCATTTCAGATAAGAAGTCAATATAACTGACGTTGATACACCTTTCTATCACACATGTATACATGTTAGCCCACATCAGCGGGAATTTCCGATTTCCTGATTGACCTGAACGGCTGTATTTTAGAGAATGCCACGAAATGTCATTACTTGAAAATTAAATCAAACAAGGCCAAGAACTCTTTATAAAATATGTGAGTGTGAACTTCAGCGGTGGTCCGTACTGTTCCTTGTTTAGTTAACAAGAGAGAGGTGTGTTATCTAAGAAAACGAAGATGGAGATATACTGGACATACTCTGAGACGATATAATCATAAACTCACAAAGCAGGTATTGAAGTTGGAGGCAAACGCTTCAAGAACTAAAGGACACCTATGAAAATCATCAAGATTAATACATACCGTAACTATGTACTTTACTATACCCAAGAGAATGCTGGAGAATTA
This sequence comes from Arion vulgaris, assembly GCA_020796225.1. Taxonomy (NCBI): domain Eukaryota; kingdom Metazoa; phylum Mollusca; class Gastropoda; order Stylommatophora; family Arionidae; genus Arion; species Arion vulgaris. The sequence continues at coordinate 16,984,400 of CM036761.1, forward strand.
CAGAACAAGATATGTCCAAACTCTAGTTCTACCATACAACGTGTCTGCGCAGTCTCAACAAGAGAATATGAGCATTACCAGTAAAAAGAGACGCTGGAGATGAATTGGACATGTGACACGCATGATGACTAATTCTATCACGAAAACTGCACTGAGATTGGTACCAGATGGTAACCAAAAACGTTATAGAATACATAACGAGCTGAAGAAGAACAGTAGAACAAGAACTAAAAGAAATGAATCATATCATGAACACAATATTCACATAAAGGGAAAACATAAAGAAGAATAATATGTATTTGTTACTGCCCTAAGCGTCATGGGTGTCACATGCTGGAAAGAAGGAGCGAGAAAAACCCTGAGACAAATTTTACTGTGAGGGGCAAGAAATATTGGACTAAATTTCATAGAGGTGATTGAACAAATTGTCCAGGAAAAAGCGGTAAGGAAACATTGCTTGTAGGCCATGCATAACGTATAACGAAAGAAGAAGAGTATACTATAGTTCGTTCCAAAATTCGTGATCACACTAAAGTTTAATTTGTACGAAATCTATCTGATGGATACAAGTAAATTTTTGCATGCAGTCTTATATACCTCACGACGTTACGAATCCATGTTTAACTAATCGGTAGGTAACTTAGTTGATGCAAAAACGTTTTTGTTATATATAATTTTGCATAAGCACAACACAATGGTAATCAAAGTTTAGAATTTACAGTAATACACAAGATGGTGGCGAATGTTTGCAAAGGCGTAACCCTATTACATATTATAAAAAGCAATGTGACATGGTTAGCTTTTTCTTCTTTAGTGTTTTTAATGTTGATATTATCTTTTTGGCGATCAATTTGGTAGTTGTTGCCAGTCCCTGGTATTGTGAAGCAATTGATGAAGGTGAAAGCAAATGGGATGTTAGCTATTAGATTCGGAGTCTGAAGAGTCGAAGAGATTAACTACTGCTGCGGGCTGGAGAAAATACAAACCATCTCGTTGCCAATATGCCTCTTCTTCTCGGAGCACATGCTCTTCACATTTGTTCTAGTATTCTATATCTATTTTTGCGAGGGCATCACGTATTAGGACTTTTACATCACGAAGTTTGAAAGTCTTGTTTACTGTTGCAACTTGACCTTTGACTGCAGCCACACAAGTTCAATGGGATTGAGATGTGAATGGTAAGGTGGTAATCGAAGAGAAGTGTGGCCGTGCTCAGCAATGACTTTATCGATTATAAAATCTTTGACTTCTTAGTCTGTCTCACCAGTTGCAACAACTCAGTTTTGAAATTGTTGCAATAAAACGATATATTTTCTTTTGCAAGCCACGCCATGATGTCTTGTTTTGTGCTTGATGAGGTGGGAATTTTGTTTGCATGCGCCACTACATTATGATAGGAGGCATTGTCCATTACAATATACGATGGCCTATCCAGAGCAGCATGATGGAAGAGGAACTGGACACCGCATCTCTGACGTGGGGCTCTGCGCTGAAGGTTGCACGGGACAGGAGAGCATGGAAAGTCCTTTCTGAAGCCCCATGTGTCACTAGGCATGACGGGATTAAGTAAGTAAGTAAGTATCCAGAGCAGGCAGAAGTGTGTTCGTTAACCAATCCCTGAAATTAAGTCCGTTCATTTCGGTGTGGTAGTCCCTACCATCTGTAGACAGTGCTTGGAAAAGAAGTTCTGTGCCACTGACAAGACCGTTTGCTTTGCTGCCTGCATGACCTATCACAATGCGTTGCGCCTTGCTGCTTGGAATTTCCTTTTTCTTAGTTCTGTCTAGTGATTGCCATTCTTTATCAAACGTATGGTGAGCATTTACCCACGATTCGTCCAGATATACAATATCGTAACCTTCCGTCCTACGCTTCCGTATCTCCCGCAGACATTTGCATCGTGCAGCTATCAGATGCATTTTCTCACAAACTATATTCCGACCTGTACTAGATTTCCGAAAAGTGAAACCGCTGCACCTAACAACTCTCCATAAGGCGGTTTTAGATATATCAATATCACATTGAATTCGCAGACGTGATTTCAATTTACGTAGTGTAACCACATCATTGGCCTTAAACATTTTATGAATCTCTCTTACAATAACATCTTTATCGAAATCGTCAGTTTTCCGTTTCCTGCATTTTCTGTGTTCCTTACGTTCATCACTACAGTCCTGTTCTATCCAACGGCAAAATGACATTCTACTTATACCAAGAGCATGTTGTGTTCTCCTCTTCGGGTCTTGTAAGTTGTGATATAAACCACCACGTCTGGCTTCTCTAAAGAAGTAGCTATACAGTTGTGCAGTCACCTTCTGCATGGTAGTGAATTTACACTTCAAACTCACTTCTAATACTGATAATAAAATAGTACCTTCCGCTTCAAGTAATGCAAATAAATGGTTTGTGACACGCCAATGACAATCTTTCAATCAGTGTGAAATGATTATTTCACGGGATTCTGATTTTAACTACTACTGAATTGCACGTGGAGCGCACATTGGCATCTTGACGTCAATACTTCACTTCGTACGTTAATATTCTAAAATCATACCAAATCAACATAGCTGTTAAATTAGTAATAACATATAATTCAAATCTTACATAACTAAAGTTTTGGGACAAAAAATACTTTGACTTCTTGGAACGTCGTCACTGTTACCTATATAAAAATATAAAATTCAAGACTTTCTGTCAAGAGGATGATTTTATATCGGTCGGTAAAGATGATCACGAATTTTGTAACGAACTATAGTAATACTAAGTTACCTAAACACACTGTGGTATATGTGAAACATCGTTGTTTTATTGTATTTTCTAATCATAAGTCACTATCATATTTCTGTTTTAGATAGAGATATACTACGTGAAGAGACTGCTTGCAAACTGTGCCTCTAATTTAAAAGTAGAACATTTGTTGGTTCCTTTATCCAGCTAGAACACTAGCACAGTTTCTCCAACAATGATTAGGAATTTTCTCTTAACTCAGAAAAAGTCTGGGTGCATCTCTATAGAATCAATTGTACCTGGAATATAACACCACAAGTTGGCACGGTCAGTGAGCAGCGGCGAATTTACATAAACATGATCAGAGAAGAAGAAAAACATATAGAGACACAAAGTTTTGCAGTGAATTAATAGTATCAGCGAAATACAGAATGAGGAAGAATAACAAGAAAATATATTAAAAACACGAAGAGAAAGAAAGAAAACAAAACATGATGGACAGAATGAAAAGAAAACATAAGAAAAAAACATGATGGACAGAATGAAAAGAAAGATAAGAAAAAACATGATGGGACAGAATGAAAATAAAACATAAGAGAAAAAAAACATGATGGGACAGAATGAAAAGAAAACATAAGAAAAAAAAAACATGATGGACAGAATGAAAAGAAAACATAAGAAAAAAAACATGATGGGACAGAATGAAAAGTTCTTAGAGAAGCTACACAATGAATCTGAGTTAAATTTCTAAAAACACACGACAAGGTGGAATAAAATTTCCAGAGAAACACACGACAATGTGGAATAAAGTTAGCGAAACACACGACAATGTGGAATAATAGTTCCAGAGAAACACACGACAATGTGGAATAAAGTTCCCAGATAAACACACACAATGTGGAATAAAAGTTCCAGAAAACACACGACAAGGTGGAATAAAAGTTCCCAGAGAAACACACGATGAGGTGGAATAAAAGTTCCCAGAGAAACACACGATGATGTGGAATAAAAGTTCTCAGAGAAACACACGATGAGGTGGAATAAAAGTTCCCAGAGAAACACACGACAAAGTGGAATAAAAGTTCCCAGAGAAACACACGATGAGGTGGAATAAAAGTTCCAGAGAAACACACGACAAAGTGAATACAATTTCCAGAGAAACACACGATGAGGTGGAATAAAAGTTCCCAGAGAAACACACGATGTGGTGGAATAAAAGTTCCCAGAGAAACACACGATGAGGTGGAATAAAAGTTCCCAGAGAAACACACGACAAGGTGGAAAAAATTTCAGAGAACACACGATGAGGTGGAATAAAAGTTCCCAGAGAAACACACGATGAGGTGGAATAAAGTTCCAGAGAAACACACGACAAGGTGGAATAAAATTTCCCAGAGAAACACAATACAAATGTATGATAAAAGTCTGTGAGGAGATAGACAAGTTCTCAGAACAAACGATGAATTATCAGAAAGAAACAGCATTAGTGTAGATGAAAAATAAATAACAAACACAGGTTGAGAATGAATATAAATGTTCTCAGAGATGTAGATAAAGTTAATATAAGCTCTCGTAGATGTAGATAAAGTTAATATAAGTTCTCATAGATGTCACATAAAGTTAATATAAGTTCTCAGAGATGTAGATAAAGTTAATATAAGCTCTCATAGATGTAGATAAAGTTAATATAAACTCTCAGAGATGTCGATAAAGTTAATATAAGCTCTCATAGATGTAGATAAAGTTAATATAAGTTCTCAGAGATGTAGATAAAGTTAATATAAGCTTCAGAGATGTAGATAAAGCATATAAGCCTCTAGAGATGTAGATAAAGCACATAAGTCCTAGAGATGTAGAAGTTAATATAAGCTCTCAGAGATGTAGATAAAGTTAATATAAGCTCTCAGAGATGTAGATAAAGTTAATATAAGCTCTCAGAGATGTAGATAAAGTTAATATAAGCTCTCAGAGATGTAGATAAAGTTAATATAAGCTCTCATAGATGTCGATAAAGTTAATATAAGCTCTCAGAGATGTAGATAAAGTTAATATAAGCTTCATAGATGTAGATAAAGTTAATATAGCTCAGAGATGCCGATAGAAAGAATAGAACAAAGAATGGAAATATAATAATACAATTACAAAGAGAAAATTAGAACAATATATAATTTCTAAACTACCAACATTACACATTTCCATTGTCTTTGGTAAGAAATATAGATCTATTGCATGGAAGATTACACCTTTGCATTGTCTTTGGTAAGAAATATAGATCTATTGCATGGAAGATTACACCTTGTATTGTCTTTGGTAAGAATATAGATCTATTCTGGAACATTACACTTTGCAATGTCTTTGGTAAGAAATATAGATCTATTGCATGGAAGATTACACCTTTGCATTGTCTTTGCAAGAAATATAGATCTATTGCATGGAAGATTACACCTTTGCATTGTCTTTGGTAAGAAATATAGATCTATTGCATGGAACATTACACCTTTGGATTGTCTTTGGTAAGAAACATAGATCTATTGCATGGAACATTACACCTTTGCATTGTCTTTGGTAAGAAATATAGATCTATTGCACGAAAGATTGTTTTGTTCTATAGGAAGACATTAGCAGAACTAAACAGTAATTGTTCTCTAGAACAAACATATCTCGAGAGTTCACCAACTGCCTAGAGGACAGCTTTAGACACATGTCAACAAGGAAAAACCATTGAAAGTAGGAACGAAGCAAGCGAACAATTAGCCTGACAAATCTCTTAAGTCGTTTTGTTCTTCAAATTTGAGCAAGTCTCGTTTTAATTCTCCTATGATCACAAAAGAACTTGTCCTTCTCGAGTAGATGTTAGTTCACAAATTAAAAGAACAAACCAAACCTGCTTTGATCATCAAAAACCGTGTTAAGCTTCTTATAAGAGTAAGTGGTTAACCTCATACAATCTATCTCCTAGGTTCACAACTCTCCAAATATTTAAGTGTCTAACGTTTTGTCCAATCATGAATTCTTCATCAATTATTCATCAAATCAGATGGAATTGCGCTATTTTCACTTTCTAAATTGATTGATCAAGTCTGCTGTTACGTTGATGATTGTTATTATGATGTAGATTAGATACTACTTTGTTCATGAGCTGGTTTCGGGTTTCTTCCTACTTTGTGCTAAATTGCAGTTTTATATTCAGCTAGTCTCTCTCTCTATATATATATATATATGTATATATCTACAAAGGTGGCAGTTTTACTACCGTGAGGTACAGTTTCTACTAACGTGAGTACAGTTTATACCGTGAGGTATAGTTTACTACTCGTGAGGTACAGTTTACTAACGTGAAGTACAGCTCTACTCACCGTGAGGTATAGTTTTACTACCGTGAGGTACAGTTTTACTAACGTGAAGTACAGTTCTTCTACCGTGAGGATAGTTTACTACCGTGAGGTACAGCTCTATTCACCGTGAGGTATAGTTCTACTACCGTGAGGTACAGTTTACCACCGTGAGGTATAGTTTCTACCGTGAGGTATAGTTTTCTACCGTGAGGTATAGTTTACTACGTGAGGTATAGTTTTACTACCGTGAGGTACAGTTTCTATACCGTGAGGTACAGTTCTTACTCACATGAGGGTACAGTTTACTACCGTGAGTACAGTCTTACTACCGTGAGGTACAGTTTTACTACCGTGAGGTACAGTTTTACACCGTGAGGTATGTTTTACTACCTGAGGTATAGTCTTTACACCGTGAGGTACAGTTTTGAATACGTGAGGTACAGTTTTAATACTGTGAGGTCAGTTTTACTACCGTGAGGTACAGTTTTACTAACGTGAGGTACAGTTTTACTAACTGAGGTACAGTTTAATACCGTCAGGTACAGTTTTAATACCGTGAGGACAGTTTTACTACGTGAGGTACGGTTTACTACCGTGAGGTACAGTTTTACTACCGTGAGGTACAGTTTGCTACCGTGAGGTACAGTTTATCACCGTGAGGTACAGTTTACTACCGTAGGTATAGTTTTACTACCGTGAGGTATAGTTTTACTACCGTGAGGTACAGTTTTAATACCGTGAGGTACAGTTTTAATCCCCTTGAGGTACAGTTTACTCACCGTGAGGTACAGTTTTACTAACGTGAGGTACAGTTTTAATACTCGTGAGGTACGTTTTACTACCGTGAGGTATAGTTTTACCAACGTGAGGTATAGTTTACTAACGTGAGGTACAGCTTACTACCGTGAGGTATGCTTCACCGTGAGTACAGTTCTACTACCGTGAGGTATAGTTTTACTAACGTGAGGTATAGTTTTACTACCGTGAGGTATAGTTTTACTACCGTGAGGTACAGTTTTACTACCGTGAGGTATAGTTTTACACGTGAGGTACAGTTTTACTACCATGAGGTATAGTTTACTACCGTGAGGTATAGTTTTAATAGTGAGGTATAGTTTACTACCGTGAGGTATAGTTTTACTACCATGAGGTATAGTTTTAATACCGTGAGGTATAGTTTTACTACCGTGAGGTATAGTTTTACTACCGTGAGGTACAGTTTTACTACCGTGAGGTATAGTTTTAATACCGTGAGGTATAGTTTTACTACCGTGAGGTATAGTTTTAATACCGTGAGGTATAGTTTTACTACCGTGAGGTATAGTTTTACTACCATGAGGTATAGTTTTAATACCGTGAGGTATAGTTTTACTACCTTGAGGTATAGTTTTACTACCGTGAGGTATAGTTTTACTACTGTGAGAGGTATGGTTTACTACCGTGAGGTATAGTTTTACTACCGTGAGGTATAGTTTTACTACCGTGAGGTATATTGTGAAACGAATTTATTAGAAAAGATTACTTTAAAAATGTCTACAAAAGTACCTCACCATCTTCTAAATTACTGTATGGACTCACGCCGATGCTATGGAGTTCATGCACTGCAGCTGAGATCTTCTTGTGTAAGAAAGCGATCGGAGTACACATTATTACTCACCGAAGTACAATAATGATGGCCCTATCAATCAATCAATCAATCAATCAATCAATATTGTGTACCACGGTGTTAGAGCCGCAGTTTTCTTTGAGTAAGGGCATAGGATAAGAGTGATGTACTCAACATCTCGCCGGTCTCATTTACTTCTCAGAGTTTCTCTAGGGCACAAGATAAGAGTGAGGTACTCAACATCTCGTCGTCTCATTTACTTCAGAGTTTCTAGGGCACAAGATAAGAGGATGTACTCAACATCTCGGTCTCCTTACTTCTCAGAGTTCTCTAGGGCACAAGATAAGAGTGATGTACTCAACATCTGTCGGTCTCATTTACTTCTCAGAGTTTCTCTAGGGCACAAGATAAGAGTGATGTACTCAACATCTCGTCGGTCTCATTTACTTCTCAGAGTTTCTCTAGGGCACAAGATAAGAGTGATGTACTCAACATCTCGCCGGTCTCATTTACTTCCCAGAGTTTCTCTAGGGCACAAGATAAGAGTGATGTACTCAACATCTCGCCGGTCTCATTTACTTCTCAGAGTTTCTCTAGGGCACAAGATAAGAGTGATGTACTCAACATCTCGCTGGTCTCCTATTTCAGAGTTTCTCTAGGGCACAAGATAAGAGTGATGTACTCAACATCTCGTCGGTCTCATTTACTTCTCAGAGTTTCTCTAGGGCACAAGATAAGAGTGATGTACTCAACATCTCGTCGGTCTCCTTTACTTCTCAGAGTTTCTCAGGGCACAAGATAAGAGTGATGTACCAACATTCTGCTTGGTCTCATTTACTTCTCAGAGTTTCTCTAGGGCACAAGATAAGAGTGATGTACTCAACATCTCGTCGGTCTCATTTACTTCTCAGAGTTTCTCTAGGGCACAAGATAAGAGTGATGTACTCAACATCTCGTCGGTCTCATTTACTTCTCAGAGTTTCTCTAGGGCACAAGATAAGAGTGATGTACTCAACATCTCGCCGGTCTCATTTACTTCTCAGAGTTTCTCTAGGGCACAAGATAAGAGTGATGTACTCAACATCTCGTCGGTCTCATTTACTTCTCAGAGTTTCTCTAGGGCACAAGATAAGAGTGATGTACTCAACATCTCGTCGGTCTCATTTACTTCTCAGAGTTTCTCTAGGGCACAAGATAAGAGTGATGTACTCAACATCTCATCGGTCTCATTTACTTCTCAGAGTTTCTCTAGGGCACAAGATAAGAGTGATGTACCAACATCTCGCCGGTCTCATTACTCTCAGAGTTTCTCTAGGCACAAGATAAGAGTGATGACTCAACATCTCTGCTGGTCTCATTTACTTCTCAGAGTTTCTCTAGGGCACAAGATAAGAGTGATGTACTCAACATCTCGCCGGTCTCATTTACTTCTCAGAGTTTCTCTAGGGCACAAGATAAGAGTGATGTACTCAACATCCTCGCCGGTCTCCTCTTCTCAGAGTTTCTAGGCACAAGATAAGAGTGATGTACTCCAACATCTCGCCGGTCTCATTTACTTCTCAGAGTTTCTAGGGCACAAGATAAGAGTGATGACTCAACATCTCTGCCGGTCTCATTTACTTCTCAGAGTTTCTCTAGGCACAAGATAAGAGTGATGACTCAACATCTCGCCGGTCTCATTACATCTCAGAGTTTCTCTAGGGCACAAGATAAGAGTGATGTACTCAACATCTCATTCGGTCTCATTTACTTCTCAGAGTTCTCTAGGCACAAGATAAGAGTGATGTACTCAACATCTCGCCGGTCTCATTTACTTCTCAGAGTTTCTCTAGGGCACAAGATAAGAGTGATGTACTCAACATCTCGCCGGTCTCATTTACTTCTCAGAGTTTCTCTAGGGCACAAGATAAGAGTGATGTACTCAACATCTCGTCGGTCTCCTTTACTTCTCAGAGTTTCTCTAGGGCACAAGATAAGAGTGATGTACTCAACATCTCGTCGGTCTCATTTACTTCTCAGAGTTTCTCTAGGGCACAAGATAAGAGTGATGTACTCAACATCTCGCCGGTCTCATTTACTTCTCAGAGTTTCTCTAGGGCACAAGATAAGAGTGATGTACTCAACATCTCGCCGGTCTCATTTACTTCCCAGAGTTTCTCTAGGGCACAAGATAAGAGTGATGTACTCAACATCTCGCCGGTCTCATTTACTTCTCAGAGTTTCTCTAGGGCACAAGATAAGAGTGATGTACTCAACATCTCGCCGGTCTCATTTACTTCTCAGAGTTTCTCTAGGGCACAAGATAAGAGTGATGTACTCAACATCTCGCCGGTCTCATTTACTTCTCAGAGTTTCTCTAGGGCACAAGATAAGAGTGATGTACTCAACATCTCGCCGGTCTCATTTACTTCCCAGAGTTTCTCTGGTGTCCAATTAAAGCTGGATCCATCTGAGAGCTAGAGGTAGGAAAATCATTTCTCAAACACTGTCGAATTGATCCCGGGACCACTAGCATACGCATAGTAAGTGCACTAACCACTACACTATCGCAACTATTAAACAACGAAGTGGTCAAGTCATTTTCCTGTCGTTGTGAATGTCAAGGGTTTGAATGCAGACAAAATAGCTGCAACAGTAGTAATAAATTTCACTAAGAAACAACAAATTAAGGGATTGGACCACAAAATAGAATTAACAGCAGACAAAGTACCACAAATGATATTGCTATTTAGATTCAATGTATTTAGTAGTAACGAATACAGTTCGAATATCTCCGTAAACTGCTAACAAGAGATGAAATAGGATGAAGAAAATCAAAACATGGGCTTTAAAAAAACTTAAACAATTATAAACATTATTGAATGAAACTTTTTTAAGAGTATACATTTTATTAGTTGTAACGTCTGGTTGTGAAACATGGAAAATTAACAAAACATGGGCAAGTATTTATGTACGTTTGAATATGAAGTGTTATAAAAGTGCCCTCCAAATATCATGGACAGAGAAGAGAATAGATAGATCTACTAAGAAGGAATGTAAGATCAAAGAACACTAAACTGATTGATGCTACAAATAAGAATATGATAATGAAAGAATGTTTAACATATGAATATACATAAACAAAGAATGTTTAACATATGAATATACATAAACAAAGAATGTTTAACATATGAATATACATTAAAAAGTTTGGAAAAATCCATAATGGAAGAACACATCTCGACTAAAAGAATAAGAGAAAGATCACGAAGAAGATGTGTCAGAATGAACTCAGTGAATTGAGTATAACGACAGCAGAGAATTTGGTCTATTAGAGAGAGACAACTGTCCCTAAGGACTGTTACTGTGGCGAAGTTCTACTCAGAAGAAGTTATCGGTGATGACTGTCAATATATTATTGTAACAATATTTGTTGCTATTTCAGAAGAATATTTCCTACAATCACATCACATTATGTCTACAGTATGTTTCTGTGATTATCAATACATCTTTATTGTTATATAGTTTCTCTTTATCTAGTTCAGCAATTCAAGGAGGGACGATGAATCTGCCATTCTCATCAGACTACAAAAATATCCAACCAAACGCAATGTAGATAGACAACAGTTTTCTACTGAAAGTCAAAGATGTGTATCCTTCACTTGATAAAGATCTTTTTCGAAACGTTGCTGTATATGTTGTTGTAATTTGTAAACTACAGTATTTTGTCTTTACATGTTTCCTCATTGCTACATAGTTTTACTGCAGTACTTTGTCTTTACGTGTTTCTCATTGCTGCATAGTTTACTACAGTACTTTGTCTTTACGTGTTTCCTCATTGCTACATAGTTTTACTACAGTACTTTGTCTTTACGTGTTTCCTCATTGCCACATAGTTTTACTACAGTACTTTGTCTTTACGTGTTTCCTCATTGCTACATAGTTTTACTACAGTACTTTGTCTTTACATGTTTCCTCATTGTTACATAGTTTTACTACAGTACTTTGTCTTTACATGTTTCCTCATTGCTACATAGTTTACTGCAGTACTTTTGTCTTTACATGTTCTCATTCGTCATAGTTTTACTACAGTACTTTGTCTTTACGTGTTTCCTCATTGCTACATAGTTTTACTACAGTACTTTGTCTTTACGTGTTTCCTCATTGCTACATAGTTTTACTACAGTACTTTGTCTTTACGTGTTTCCTCATTGCTACATAGTTTTACTACAGTACTTTGTCTTTACGTGTTTCCTCATTGCTACATAGTTTTACTACAGTACTTTGTCTTTACGTGTTTCCTCATTGCTACATAGTTTTACTACAGTACTTTGTCTGTACGTGTTTCCTCATTGCTACATAGTTTTACTACAGTACTTTGTCTTTACGTGTTTCCTCATTGCTACATAGTTTTACTACAGTACTTTGTCTTTACGTGTTTCCTCATTGCTACATAGTTTTACTACAGTACTTTGTCTTTACGTGTTTCCTCATTGCCACATAGTTTTACTACAGTACTTTGTCTTTACGTGTTTCCTCATTGCTACATAGTTTTACTACAGTACTTTGTCTTTACGTGTTTCCTCATTGCTACATAGTTTTACTACAGTACTTTGTCTACGTGTTTCTCATTACCTACATAGTTTTACTACAGTACTTTGTCTTTACGTGTTTCACTAGCCACATAGTTTTACTACAGTACTTTGTCTTTACGTGTTTCCTCATTGCTACATAGTTTTACTACAGTACTTTGTCTTTACGTGTTTCCTCATTGCTACATAGTTTTACTACAGTCATCTCTTATATCGAAGTCAAAGAAGAAGAATAAAAACTAGTTAGAATTATATCCAAGTCAAAGAAGAACAAAAACTAGTTAGAATTATATCCAAGTCAAAGAAGAAGAACAAAAACTAGTTAGAATTATATCCAAGTCAAAGAAGAAGAATAAAAACTAGATAGAATTATATCCAAGTCAAACAAGAAGAATAAAAACTAGTTAGAATTATATCCAAGTCAAAGAAGAAGAACAAAAACTAGTTAGAATTATATCCAAGTCAAAGAAGAAGAATAAAAACTAGTTAGAATTATATCCAAGTCAAAGAAGAAGAACAAAAACTAGTTAGAATTATATCCAAGTCAAAGAAGAAGAACAAAAACTAGTTAGAATTATATCCAAGTCAAAGAAGAAGAATAAAAACTAGTTAGAATTATATCCAAGTCAAAGAAGAAGAACAAAAACTAGTTAGAATTATATCCAAGTCAAACAAGAAGAATAAAAACTAGATAGAATTATATCCAAGTCAAAGAAGAAGAATCAAAACTAGATAGAATTATATCCAAGTCAAAGAAGAAGAAACAAACTAGATAGAATTATATCGAAGTCAAAGAAGAAGAATAAAAACTAGTTAGAATTATATCCAAGTCAAACAAGAAGAATAAAAACTAGTTAGAATTATATCCAAGTCAAAGAAGAAGAACAAAAACTAGTTAGAATTATATCCAAGTCAAAGAAGAAGAATAAAAACTAGATAGAATTATATCCAAGTCAAACAAGAAGAATAAAAACTAGTTAGAATTATATCCAAGTCAAAGAAGAAGAACAAAAACTAGTTAGAATTATATCCAAGTCAAAGAAGAAGAACAAAAACTAGTTAGAATTATATCCAAGTCAAAGAAGAAGAATAAAAACTAGATAGAATTATATCCAAGTCAAAGAAGAAGAATAAAAACTAGTTAGAATTATATCCAAGTCAAACAAGAAGAATAAAAACTAGTTAGAATTATATCCAAGTCAAACAAGAAGAATAAAAACTAGTTAGAATTATATCCAAGTCAAAGAAGAAGAACAAAAACTAGTTAGAATTATATCCAAGTCAAAGAAGAAGAACAAAAACTAGTTAGAATTATATCCAAGTCAAAGAAGAATAATAAAAACTAGATAGAATTATATCCAAGTCAAACAAGAAGAATAAAAACTAGTTAGAATTATATCCAAGTCAAAGAAGAAGAACAAAAACTAGTTAGAATTATATCCAAGTCAAAGAAGAAGAACAAAAACTAGATAGAATTATATCCAAGTCAAAGAAGAAGAATAAAAACTAGATAGAATTATATCCAAGTCAAAGAAGAAGAACAAAAACTAGATAGAATTATATCCAAGTCAAACAAGAAGAATAAAAAAATAGTTATAATTATATCCAAGTCAAAGAAGAAGAACAAAAACTATATAGAATTATATCCAAGTCAAACAAGAAGAATAAAAACTAGTTAGAATTATATCCAAGTCAAACAAGAAGAATAAAAACTAGTTAGAATTATATCCAAGTCAAAGAAGAACAAAAACTAGTTAGAATTATATCCAAGTCAAAGAAGAAGAACAAAAACTAGTTAGAATTATATCCAAGTCAAAGAAGAAGAATAAAAACTAGATAGAATTATATCCAAGTCAAACAAGAAGAATAAAAACTAGTTAGAATTATATCCAAGTCAAAGAAGAAGAACAAAAACTAGTTAGAATTATATCCAAGTCAAAGAAGAAGAACAAAAACTAGATAGAATTATATCCAAGTCAAAGAAGAAGAATAAAAACTAGATAGAATTATATCCAAGTCAAAGAAGAAGAATAAAAACTAGATAGAATTATATCCAAGTCAAAGAAGAAGAATAAAAACTAGATAGAATTATATCCAAGTCAAAGAAGAAGAATCAAAACTAGATAGAATTATATCCAAGTCAAAGAAGAAGAATCAAAACTAGATAGAATTATATCCAAGTCAAAGAAGAAGAATAAAAACTAGATAGAATTATATCCAAGTCAAAGAAGAAGAATAAAACCAGATAGAATTATATCCAAGTCAAAGAAGAAGAATAAAAACTAGTTAGAATTATATCCAAGTCAAAGAAGAAGAACAAAAACTAGATAGAATTATATCCAAGTCAAAGAAGAAGAACAAAAACTAGATAGAATTATATCCAAGTCAAACAAGAAGAATAAAAACTAGATAGAATTATATCCAAGTCAAACAAGAAGAATAAAAACTAGTTAGAATTATATCCAAGTCAAAGAAGAAGAATAAAAACTAGTTAGAATTATATCCAAGTCAAAGAAGAAGAATAAAAACTAGTTAGAATTATATCCAAGTCAAAGAAGAAGAATAAAAACTAGATAGAATTATATCCAAGTCAAAGAAGAAGAATAAAAACTAGTTAGAATTATATCCAAGTCAAAGAAGAAGAATAAAAACTAGATAGAATTATATCCAAGTCAAAGAAGAAGAATAAAAACTAGATATAATTATATCCAAGTCAAAGAAGAAGAATAAAAACTAGTTAGAATTATATCCAAGTCAAAGAAGAAGAATCAAAACTAGATAGAATTATATCCAAGTCAAAGAAGAAGAATAAAAACTAGATAGAATTATATCCAAGTCAAAGAAGAAGAATAAAAACTAGATAGAATTATATCCAAGTCAAAGAAGAAGAATCAAAACTAGATAGAATTATATCCAAGTCAAAGAAGAAGAATCAAAACTAGATAGAATTATATCCAAGTCAAAGAAGAAGAATAAAAACTAGATAGAATTATTTCCAAGTCAAAGAAGAAGAAACAAAAACTAGATAGAATTATATCCAAGTCAAAGAAGAAGAATCAAAACTAGATAGAATTATATCCAAGTCAAAGAAGAAGAATAAAAACTAGATATAATTATATCCAAGTCAAAGAAGAAGAACAAAACTAGATAGAATTAGCGTTGTTAGTTGCTACATGTTTACTACAGTCTTCTTATATCCAAGTCAAAGAAGAAGAATCAAAACTAGATAGAATTATATCCAAGTCAAAGAAGAAGAACAAAAACTAGATAGAATTAGCGTTGTTAGTTGCTACATAGTTTTACTACAGTCTTCTCTTATATCCAAGTCAAAGAAGAAGAACAAAAACTAGATAGAATTATATCCAAGTCAAAGAAGAAGAATAAAAACTAGATAGAATTATATCCAAGTCAAAGAAGAAGAAATAAAAACTAGTTAGAATTATATCCAAGTCAAAGAAGAAGAATAAAAACTAGTTAGAATTATATCCAAGTCAAAGAAGAAGAATCAAAACTAGATAGAATTATATCCAAGTCAAAGAAGAAGAATAAAAACTAGATAGAATTATATCCAAGTCAAAGAAGAAGAATAAAAACTAGTTAGAATTATATCCAAGTCAAAGAAGAAAACAAAACTAGATAGAATTATATCCAAGTCAAAGAAGAAGAATAAAAACTAGATAGAATTATATCCAAGTCAAAGAAGAAGAAATAAAAACTAGATAGAATTAGCGTTGTTAGTTGCTACAAACTGAGGAATATCCCATGAAAGAGCAATTAAGAGACTTATGGACTAATTGATACAATGTGCGGTCATGATGATCTATCACCTAAACCAAAACTATCGTTCAGCTTGTACACAATTATTTGCACATATTCACTGACAAACTTATATTTAGAAGGGATCGCTGATGGTAAATTAACACTCTGCTTTAGTGGCCAAGAGCCGTGAAAATTCCAGGTTTCGATGCCAACGTGACCTGTAAATTCTCAGCGTGCACTCGATACGCGGTTGAACCGTACAAGACCTTGATCCTGTACTTGGATACCTAAATGACAAGTATCACTGAAGTCGGAGTCAAACTCGCCTGAATGGAAATATTGACAGGTTATAATGAAATCAAGCTTTCACGAAAATCAGAGGCGCCATCTTAATCGCCATCATTACTCCTGAAATCATAACGGGCGGAAATAAAAATATTCAAAACTTGTTTTCCGAAATAATATTTAAAAGTTACATTACCTTCTTTGAATATCTGCGTTGTTTATTGTCCGCTGTTGTAGCAAGTTAGGAGATTCGGTGTCTGTGTAATTGTATGTATTGAAATATACACATGCAATCTGGTTTCTTGTACAACTCAAACAGAACAAAAAAACACACAAATGTAACCAAGTTCTCACTTACTCTTTCCATCTATTTCAAATTCTTGATATCAATAAGCTTTCAATAAGAATAATACAAGTTTCTCAAAGTCAACTAAACTAGAACAGACTTTGTAAATGTCATTAAACCTAATATATGAATATCCAAGTCACTTTGTGAATAAACAAACTTTCAACAACACAGGGATAAGCCGGGATACAGCAGGCAGTGATTAAGCAAGTCAAGCCAAATATGCATTAGTTATATCATTTGTATTGGAGAGACTTAAAGGGGAAATTATTGGTTTTCCACATCAGATATTTGAATATATTGATCAAGTCGTACATGGTAAAATCATTACTTCATTGTTTGTGTTGCTATTGTATACAGTTAATGCTAGCTCCATATGTTAACAGTTATATTGTTGGAGGCTTTGATGAAATTATAAATCTTTTTCTCGCCGACTTATTGAGCTTGCATAAAGAAGTCACTGTGTCGTTAGCTTCTCACTAGAAGTATCCCTTTCTTGATAAAGGCTGTTAGATCGAAACGTCGATTGAAATATGGTCTTCTATATTGTTAAACTATAATGCTTGGTGGTTGGATATTTCAAATTGTGGTATTTAGTTGTATAACAGTTTAACCAATAGCAGTTTAGCCAAATTTTGTTATGTAGTATCGGTTATTGGTTATTGACGTCATTGCATTCCCAGCAGACCCATTGCGCCCAGTCTCCCACAACATATATCGAAAAGGTGCATATTGATGGTTCTGGCTCGCTGATTAAACACACTTCTCTCTCCGTCCCACAGGCATCCAGCTCGACTCTGTACAACGGTAACTCCAAACTGCTTAAATTGCTGGATCGATTCAACATCTATTTTAGTGTCTTTATCCAACAGGCTGTCGCGAAGAGACTGAAGAACATCCCCCTTATCCATCTTCACTTCCTCAACAACCGATGCTGTTGATACAAGACTGACCGCTCTCTCATTACCGTAAACAAACGCACGCCCAGGACAGTATATACACGTAAGCTTCTGGAGGCTAGAAACTTCTATAGACGACATCCACTAATATCGAAACCTGCTCTTTTTGATCGTGTGTAGTAACATACACCAACACAGAACGGGAGTTGTTAGTTTAAACACACTGAAAGGCATGCTTAGGAGGAGATGGAAGCAATTATTGACATGCCCGATGTGAGGTGAAAATACTACTGAAATATACAGTGAATGAACAATTGTTATGTAATAAAAGTGGGGCGTTATAATGGAATCCGTAGTTGGACTATACGGGTCTGCAGTAGTGTTTTAGTTATCTGTTATCTCACACACTACTACACTACTACTACTCAACGCTACTACTACTACTACTCACTGCCACTGCTACTACTACTACTACTACTACTGCTACACTACTACCCCTACTACCACTACACTGCTACTACTACTGCCACTCTACTACTGCTACTACCATTGTTACCACCAACTACCACCACCACCGCCACCACTACCACTCTACCACCACTACCACTACACACTACTCACCACGCCCGCACCACTACTCACTACCATTACTGCTACTACCACTCACGCCACTGCTACTACTACACTACTACCATTGCTACACTAATTACTACTACTACTGCACTACTACTACCACCATTACTACTACTACTCTCACTGCTACTACTACTCTATTGCTACCACTACCACTGTCTACTACTACTGCACTCCACTACTCACCACTACCACTGCCACGCTACTACCACTACTACTACTCACTACTTGTTACAACCAATCTACTACACTACCACTGCCTACTACTACCACTTACTACCACCACTACCTACACTACTACCACTGCTGCCACCACCACTTCACTACCATTACGCTCACTATCTATCCCATGCTAATCCACTAACACCACTACCATGCATACAATCTCACTACCACACTGCCACCACTACCACTATTACACTCTACTCCACTGCACACCACTCATGCTACCACTACCACTGTTACACCTGCTACTAATACTACACTATTGCCGCTACTTCATTTCTGCTACTTCTACTACTATTGATACACTGCACAGCCACTTCGCTACTACTATTACTACTGATGCTACTACTGATACTACTTTTGTACCTTCTGCTACTACTGTTATAGCAGCTACAAAGCTACTTAATGCTACTACTGTTACTTGTATTGTAGTTGCTGCTAATGCTGCTACTACTACCACTCACTGATTTGCAGTGTTTGCGTGCAGAAAGTTGGATTTTGTGTGATTGTTGTTCCCTTTAGACATGAATTGTAATTCAGTGATGAACAGTTTGTGTTGACACTTTAGCGACGGTTATATGCATTTATGCGGTGCTGGTTGCTTTTTGTGGCAGCACGGCTGTTTCATTCTGGAATTAATTCACGACACAAAAGACAGTTGTTAGCATTTCGTGTGATTTTCGTAGGCACAGGAACGGAACAATTATGGAGTAACCTGTTGCAGTGAAGTTGGAACCGTACATATGAACTATGAACTTTGAACCATAAAATGGATCCTGTGGCTATAAAAAAAAATTTTATTAAAAAAAACCAAAACAATTTCGTTACTGTCTGTAGTAGCACTTTTTAGGACGGTGCAGAACAGGTGAGACGTGAGCCTGAAGAATTTCATGGCCACATGGCTAGTGCAATGCTGAGAAGCTGTTCATGTTAGGACTTATCATTTATGCCACAACATGAAAACAATTGAATGGTCTACTTGAAATGAATATGGGTCTCTAACATGGAAGCTGCACTCTAATTCTAACATGGGAGCTGCACTCTAATTCTAACATGGGAGCTGCACTCTAATCCATTAGCCAGACGCTCCTCCTTTTAATCATGTTAGTAATTCTTATAAATACAACATTTTGACAGGCAAGGTGATTTGACGGAAAATGTGTTCTATCAGAATGTTTTGTTATATGGCTTGTTGTATTCTGAGATTTAATATTACATAGAAAAAATATGAATTGGAGATACCATCAGACAGACTAAGAAAACGATAAAATGATAACATTGAAGTATACCTAGAAATAAATAGTAATCAACATTAAGGAAGAAAAAGAAAAATTGCAGAGATAAATTGAGGCAGATGATGTCTGCAGCAATGAGCCTCAAAGTTTTGGGAAACTCAAGAGAAAGAAAATGAATAAGATAAGTATATATTGATGCATAAATATATGACTGCCAGGGATAAAGTGCCTGAACTACAATAATATTATTCCACTAGAGACAGAACTCTTCAACGCCTCGTTTAATGCTAACGTTATAAGCAACAGTCTTAAGTCACCAATTATCCTTTCCCAGTTAAAACTGTCGATGTAATGCTTCAAGCAGACAGGCCACCCACACGATCGCAGCTGATGTTGGGACATTTAACCAGGCATAATTGTGCTCACATGATGCCAGTGAATATTAGAGTTGCAGTGTGACCTGTAGTGACTTCCAGCAAATCGTTTTAGAATCCGTCACGTGTCTAACTTAACTGCGCACTGCCATATTTTAATCCTAACCGTAATTAAGTTCATGCAACTGGATCTGTTAAGATAAATATCAAAGCTTAACGCTGGCCCAGGTTCACGAAATGAAAATTGTTATTTTTTAGTAAACTTCACATTAATTTGTATTTATATTGATATAATGTTCTTCAAAACAGACACAAATAAGTTAAGATAAACAAGAGAGGATACAATTTGTGATTTGATTGTTGATTCTTCAATGTGTCGCTTGATCAAATTGCTGAAAAGCTAAGAAAAACAAACAGTATATATATATTTTTTTTCAATGTTATTTATTTTCATACTGTAACGATTTCCAGAGGAGGAGATATCTTGTGGGTGACATAACTGTGATATAAAACAGAACAAGAGAAAGTAGGCGGCGTTTCTGCCACTGATCAAGTTACATGCAACTTTCATGTAGATAATTAGTGCTAATATGAAACATATGTAAGTGCTGATAGTAGACAAAATGTTGTGGTTGGAATATCTTGACTTGTCGCAGCTGCTACCTTTTTATCATTTGTTCCTTCATTGACTGTTACAGAAGATATTATAGATTTAGTGCTAGCTATCACTAGAATATTTTCATAACAAGATGTCTCAGTGTTATGTTATATGTCATAAGAAACGCATTGCTACAGACATCTGAGGTATACAGTTCAGTTAGTTCTTCAAAGGCAGATTATCGCGTGGTCAGAAAGGTGATGAAACCTACCACTGTGGCCGCCCAAAATAAGAGTTTCAAAGACACGATCAAGACCTCATTAAAAACTGTTGCTTACAACTATGACCTCATGGCCGCCATAAAAATGTTGCTACACACATTGACTTCAAGACGTCACTTTAAAAATGTTGCTACACACATTGACTTCAAGACGTCACTTTAAAAATGTTGCTACAAACAGTGATCTTAAGGTGTGCTGAGAAGCAACAGCACGCGCAAAATTAATTATTAACAACATTTCTAAAGAAAGAAGTGAACATGGGTTATTACCAGAAGTTTGTTGATGTCAATCACTCATACTACTAGCTTATTCGGCTAGCATGTTATGGGGTCTTGCCTTTTTGATAGTCTTCCCTTTAGGTGGTCCAATCACTCATACTACTAACTTATCTGGCTAGTCATGTTATGGGGTCTGCCTTTCTTTGATAGTCTTCCCCTTTAGGTGGTCCAATCACTCATACTACTAACTTATTCGGCTAGCATGTTATGGGGGTCTCGCCTTTCCTTGATAGTCTTCACCTTTAGGTGGTCCAATCACTCATACTACTAACTTATTCGGCTAGCATGTTATGGGGGTCTCGCCTTTCCTTGATAGTCTTCCCCTTTAGGTGGTCCAATCACTCATACTACTAACTTATTCGGCTAGCATGTTATGGGGGTCTCGCCTTTCCTTGATAGTCTTCACCTTTAGGTGGTCCAATCACTCATACTACTAACTTATTCGGCTAGCATGTTATGGGGGTCTCGCCTTTCCTTGATAGTCTTCCCCTTTAGGTGGTCCAATCACTCATACTACTAACTTATTCGGCTAGCATGTTATGGGGTCTCGCCTTCTCTTGATAGTCTCTACCTTCAGGTGGTCCAATCACTCATACTACTAACTTATTCGGCTAACATGTTATGGGGTCTCGCCTTCCTTGATAGTCTTCACCTTTAGGTGGTCCAATCACTCATACTACTAACTTATTCGGCTAGCATGTTATGGGGTCTCTGCCTTTCCTTGATAGTCTTCACCTTTAGGTGGTCCAATCACTCATACTACTAACTTATTCGGCTAGCATGTTATGGGGGTCTCGCCTTTCCTTGATAGTCTTCACCTTTAGGTGGTCCAATCACTCATACTACTAACTTATTCGGCTAGCATGTTATGGGGGTCTCGCCTTTCCTTGATAGTCTTCACCTTTAGGTGGTCCAATCACTCATACTACTAACTTATTCGGCCAGCATGTTATGGGGGTCTCGCCTTTCCTTGATAGTCTTCACCTTTAGGTGGTCCAATCACTCATACTACTAACTTATTCGGCAACATGTTATGGGGTCTCGCCTTTCCTTGATAGTCTTCACCTTTAGGTGGTCCAATCACTCATACTACTAACTTATTCGGCTAGCATGTTATGGGGTCTCGCCTTCCTTGATAGTCTTCACCTTTAGGTGGTCCAATCACTCATACTACTAACTTATCTGGCTAGCATGTTATGGGGTCTCTGCCTTTCCTTGATAGTCTTCACCTTTAGGTGGTCCAATCACTCATACTACTAACTTATCGGCTAGCATGTTATGGGGTCTCGCCTTCCTTGATAGTCTTACCTTAGGTGGTCCAATCACTCATACTACTAACTTATTCGGCTAGCATGTTATGGGGGTCTCGCCTTTCCTTGATAGTCTTCACCTTTAGGTGGTCCAATCACTCATACTACTAACTTATTCGCTAGCATGTTATGGGGTCTGCCTTTTCCTGATAGTCTTCACCTTTAGGTGGTCCAATCACTCATACTACTAACTTATTCGGCCAGCATGTTATGGGGGTCTCGCCTTTCCTTGATAGTCTTCACCTTTAGGTGGTCCAATCACCTCATACTACTAACTTATTCGGCAGCATGTATGGGGGTCTCGCCTTTCCTTGATAGTCTTCACCTTTAGGTGGTCCAATCACTCATACTACTAACTTATTCGGCTAGCATGTTATGGGGGTCTCGCCTTTCCTTGATAGTCTTCACCTTTAGGTGGTCCAATCACTCATACTACTAACTTATTCGGCTAGCATGTTATGGGGGTCTCGCCTTTCCTTGATAGTCTTCACCTTTAGGTGGTCTATTTGGCTAACTGGTGACTATCGTTCTGGAGTCTGTAGGTTTGAAACAAGACATCATTATCTTCACAAGTGCAATTGCTACAACTGCTTGTGTTATAACTGTTAGAATCTGATCTGATTTACCGTGTTATGTAGTCGATGCTGTTGGGAATACACAAAGAACGAGAAATCTGACTCAATTTATCATGTTGTGCAGTCGATGCTGTTGGGAAGATACAAACAACGAGGCTCTTTAAAGAGAGAGCAAGTTGTTCATGTAGGGACGAATTAGCGTACTGCATAAACAGTCGTCTATCGACTCGGAAACACAGTTGTTCATGAGGATCGAATTAGCGTACGTATAAACAGTCGTCTATCGACTCGGAAACACAAGAGTTGTGGGTTCAATTCCACACTCGACGTTCCAAACATGTGGAAAGGAATTAACCCTCCTACCTTCTGTGCACTAGCGTCTAGAAATATTAAGTGAAGTGGCTTCGTACCCTAAAGTCTGATCAGTCTACGGAAAATTTTATTTTAGTATTTATTTTACTGTGAACTTAAAAAAGTTTACCTTTACTGCTAAGCGATGGACGCTGAGGGTAAAAAAGCTTACCTTTACTACTAAGCGATGGACGCTGAGGGTTAAAAAGCTTACCGTTACGGCTAAGCGATGGGAGTCAATAGAAATATAAGAAGTTGCTCAAATTCAGTGTTTGTTAACTTTATTTCCGGAAATCTCATATACTTATTGGTTGTATATCCAGTTATCTCGTACTATTAGCGTGGGAACAGCAGACAGTTAGAAATGTAATCACTTGTGAATGCTGTATGTCAACTATGACATGAAGAGGATACAGAGATAGAGAGACAGATATAGAGAGAATGTATATATCCAATCTATGAACATAGGTAATTTGATTTCACTGGATCTATTTTTCTGGATTTGATTTTCTGGGTGTTCTATCTAACAAACCTCGTCCTGTCTGTAATCCTTCTGTTCAACTGTAACACATCTCAAACACAATAGTGTTCTACCTAACACACTCCTCCTGTCTGTAATCGCTCTCTCAATCTCTTTCGTTCATTCTTCACGGCAAATTTCATCATTCTTTTGTGATGTATAATTGGTCCACTGACAAGAACGGAGTGATCTACGTCGGGTCGATTGTGCGCCCATGGTGACTAGGCCCGCCCGTCCGATTTCAGCCAGCTTTTGATTTACTAGGTGAACTTTCCTAGGGTACGATCCTTTCTACGACTAAGCCGGCCCGATCTACGCCTTTCGATCAGCTTTGCGATATTTGGGCTTTGTGATCTACGCTAAGACAGTTAGTTACGCTGTTATGCCCTTTCTGACTGTGAGGTCGTTACGATTAGAAACATTTCAGGGCTTATAAGCCTGTCCTCGACGGTGTCCTACTCGTATAAACACCGTGTAAAGTATCGGCCTTCGCCAATGTTCGGATCCGGACAGCCTGTCAGATCTTTACATTGTCGACCTTACTTTACCGTTCAGTTTTGAGTTTGATCCGAGTAGAGCATTTTCAGCATTTCTCAGACGTGCGTTGGTACGTGGCAATTTACAGTTAGCCTCGGAAGACAACGGGATGGGGCCAGGCAGAGACAATGTAGAGGGTCTTTTCAATCGGCGCTATCAGCTCAACTGAGGATTTTGCGTTTGCCACCATCACCCACCCCAGTTCTTCCGGGGATGTTAGTTGTGACTTCAATAGTACCTTGCCCGGTTGTCCCAAGGCTGGCAGTTCCGTTAGGTATCACCCACCTCAGTTCTTCCGGGGATGTTAATTGTTATCTCAACAGTACCTTTCACGATTTTCTCAGGGAAGGTAGTTTCGTTATGCACTAGAACGCAACCTGTTGTTTTGCGCTCGGCAAACCATGCCCAGTACATATATCTGCACCAGGCCACCGATGCGGAGTCAGCTGCGATCTTCCCTCGTACCGACACGAGGGTAGACTTTTATTCGTTACGGATCTGACATTTATTTTTGCCAACAAGCTGGCAGTGTTTGCCCTTTCTTCAGGGCTTCGAGCTTCGCCCAGCGTGGGCACATGTTTCATCACTAGATGCGCCTCTCTTCCTTTCATATTCACAAGTCTCGCCATCGACAGAGAAACTTGTGATTTGTGCAGGACCTTTGGCTTATACGTCGAGCACGTGTATGGAGTCTCTTGCTCCAGAGATTGCGATTTGCGTTCTTGCCCTGGTGCCTACCTCACCATGTCCGTCAATTCCGTCTGGGCTGTCCGAGCTTTTTCCTTCGGTCAGGAGAGTCGAGCATTGATAGTCACTCTGGGAGTTCGCTCGTCTATGTTGTGAGCGGATCCCATCAAGCATGACTACCTTTACATCTCTACTTGCACCAAAGTAGCTCTCCCCGATCCCTGCCCCCTTAGCCAGACCAGAACCTGAGTCTGTTTCCAGGGTCACCGCGTGGAGGTTGGGGGCAGGGTCTTGTTAGCGCGCCCCCTCGCTAACCCTGGCTCATGTTACCACAATGCCCATAAGCCTTTGACCCCTGTAATCCTTCTGTTCAACTGTAACACATCTCAAACACAATAGTGGTCTACCTAACAAACCTCGTCCTGTCTGTAATCCTTCTGTTCAACTGTAACACATCTCAAACACAAGGAAACCTTCCTTGACAAGGGCAGTAACAATATTATATGCAACCGTTGCAGTTATGTCAGCCTGACCACTGATTCGTAAAACAGACATAAAGATCTCATGCCGTCACAGACGATTCCGTTCAAAGCAATGTGTAGCATTTTGTGCTAAAGACACTCAGCCATATCCGAGAAGTATTTTTGTTGTCTCTTAGTTTACATATTTTCTATACGTCCTTAGAATGTATTCTTGAATACTTCCTTCTAACTCCTGTTTCTATTCAAACAGCTGAGATTGTAACCAACATGATCATATAGTTTTTCTTCTAACTCCTGTTTCTATTCAAACAGCTGAGATTGTAACCAACATGATCATATAGTTTTTCTTCTAACTCCTGTTTCTATTCAAACAGCTGAGATTGTAACCAACATTCTCATGTAGTTTTTCTTCTAACTACTCACACAGATCCTTATTATCAACATTAATATTTTGTTCTCAATTTCCATTTTCTTATCTTGTCCTTATCTTATAAATTAACATTCATATTTTGTTCTCAATTTCCATTTTCTTATCTTGTCCTTATCTTATAAATTAACATTCATATTTTGTTCTCAATTTCCATTTTCTTATCTTGTCCTTATCTTATAAATTAACATTCATATTTTGTTCTCAATTTCCATTTTCTTATCTTGTCCTTATCTTATAAATTAACATTCATATTTTGTTCTCAATTTCCATTTTCTTATCTTGTCCTTATCTTATAAATTAACATTCATATTTTGTTCTCAATTTCCATTTTCTTATCTTGTCCTTATCTTATAAATTAACATTCATATTTTGTTCTCAATTTCCATTTTCTTATCTTGTCCTTATCTTATAAATTAACATTCATATTTTGTTCTCAATTTCCATTTTCTTATCTTGTCCTTATCTTATAAATTAACATTCATATTTTGTTCTCAATTTCCATTTTCTTATCTTGTCCTTATCTTATAAATTAACATTCATATTTTGTTCTCAATTTCCATTTTCTTATCTTGTCCTTATCTTATAAATTAACATTCATATTTTGTTCTCAATTTCCATTTTCTTATCTTGTCCTTATCTTATAAATTAACATTCATATTTTGTTCTCAATTTCCATTTTCTTATCTTGTCCTTATCTTATAAATTAACATTCATATTTTGTTCTCAATTTCCATTTTCTTATCTTGTCCTTATCTTATAAATTAACATTCATATTTTGTTCTCATGTTATATTCCCGTTAACCTGGCCTCATTTTATAACTACCACCTCGTTTTCCTACTAATTTACCTTATAAAGTGTTCTGTCTCATCAGATTCGTCACATCGTTTTCCTACTCATTTACCTTATAAAGTGTTCTGTCTCATCAGATTCGTCACATCGTTTTCCTACTCATTTACCTTATAAAGTGTTCTGTCTCATCACATTCGTCACATCGTTTTCCTACTCATTTACCTTATAAAGTGTTCTGTCTCATCACATTCGTCACATCGTTTTCCTACTCATTTGCCTTATAAAGTGTTCTGTCTCATCAGATTCGTCACATCGTTTTCCTACTCATTTGCCTTATAAAGTGTTCTGTCTCATCAGATTCGTCACATCGTTTTCCTACTCATTTGCCTTATAAAGTGTTCTGTCTCATCAGATTCGTCACCTCGTTTTCCTACTCATTTGCCTTATAAAGTGTTCTGTCTCATCAGATTCGTCACCTCGTTTTCCTACTCATTTGCCTTATAAAGTGTTCTGTCTCATCAGATTCGTCACATCGTTTTCCTACTAATTTACCTTATAAAGTGTTCTGTCTCATCAGATTCGTCACATCGTTTTCCTACTCATTTACCTTATAAAGTGTTCTGTCTCATCAGATTCGTCACATCGTTTTCCTACTAATTTACCTTATAAAGTGTTCTGTCTCATCAGATTCGTCACATCGTTTTCCTACTAATTTACCTTATAAAGTGTTCTGTCTCATCAGATTCGTCACATCGTTTTCCTACTAATTTACCTTATAAAGTGTTCTGTCTCATCAGATTCGTCACATCGTTTTCCTACTAATTTACCTTATAAAGTGTTCTGTCTCATCAGATTCGTCACATCGTTTTCCTACTCATTTACCTTATAAAGTGTTCTGTCTCATCAGATTCGTCACATCGTTTTCCTACTCATTTACCTTATAAAGTGTTCTGTCTCATCAGATTCGTCACATCGTTTTCCTACTAATTTACCTTATAAAGTGTTCTGTCTCATCAGATTCGTCACATCGTTTTCCTACTCATTTACCTTATAAAGTGTTCTGTCTCATCAGATTCGTCACATCGTTTTCCTACTCATTTACCTTATAAAGTGTTCTGTCTCATCACATTCGTCACATCGTTTTCCTACTAATTTACCTTATAAAGTGTTCTGTCTCATCAGATTCGTCACATCGTTTTCCTACTAATTTACCTTATAAAGTGTTCTGTCTCATCAGATTCGTCACCTCGTTTTCCTACTCATTTGCCTTATAAAGTGTTCTGTCTCATCAGATTCGTCACATCGTTTTCCTACTCATTTGCCTTATAAAGTGTTCTGTCTCATCAGATTCGTCACCTCGTTTTCCTACTCATTTGCCTTATAAAGTGTTCTGTCTCATCAGATTCGTCACCTCGTTTTCCTACTCATTTACCTTATAAAGTGTTCTGTCTCATCAGATTCGTCACCTCGTTTTCCTACTCATTTGCCTTATAAAGTGTTCTGTCTCATCAGATTCGTCACCTCGTTTTCTTACTCATTTACCTTATAAAGTGTTCTGTCTCATCAGATTCGTCACCTCGTTTTCCTACTCATTTACCTTATAAAGTGTTCTGTCTCATCAGATTCGTCACATCGTTTTCCTACTCATTTACCTTATAAAGTGTTCTGTCTCATCAGATTCGTCACATTGTTTTCCTACTCATTTACCTTATAAAGTGTTCTGTCTCATCAGATTCGTCACCTCGTTTTCCTACTCATTTGCCTTATAAAGTGTTCTGTCTCATCAGATTCGTCACATCGTTTTCCTACTCATTTACCTTATAAAGTGTTCTGTCTCATCAGATTCGTCACCTCGTTTTCCTACTCATTTACCTTATAAAGTGTTCTGTCTCATCACATTCGTCACATCGTTTTCCTACTCATTTGCCTTATAAAGTGTTCTGTCTCATCAGATTCGTCACCTCGTTTTCCTACTCATTTGCCTTATAAAGTGTTCTGTCTCATTAGATTCGTCACCTCGTTTTCCTACTCATTTAACTTATAAAGTGTTCTGTCTCATCAGGTTTGTCACCTCGTTTTCCTACTCATTTACCTTATAAAGTGTTCTGTCTCATCAGATTCGTCACCTCGTTTTCCTACTCATTTACCTTATAAAGTGTTCTGTCTCATCAGATTCGTCACATCGTTTTCCTACTCATTTGCCTTATAAAGTGTTCTGTCTCATCAGATTCGTCACCTCGTTTTCCTACTCATTTACCTTATAAAGTGTTCTGTCTCATCAGATTCGTCACATCGTTTTCCTACTCATTTACCTTATAAAGTGTTCTGTCTCATCAGATTCGTCACATCGTTTTCCTACTCATTTGCCTTATAAAATGTTCTGTCTCATCAGATTCGTCACCTCGTTTTCCTACTCATTTGCCTTATAAAGTGTTCTGTCTCATCAGATTCGTCACATCGTTTTCCTACTCATTTACCTTATAAAGTGTTCTGTCTCATCAGATTCGTTACCTCGTTTTCCTACTCATTTACCTTATAAAGTGTTCTGTCTCATCACATTCGTCACATCGTTTTCCTACTCATTTGCCTTATAAAGTGTTCTGTCTCATCAGATTCGTCACCTCGTTTTCCTACTCATTTACCTTATAAAGTGTTCTGTCTCATCAGGTTCGTCACCTCGTTTTCCTACTCATTTACCGTAAAAAGTGTTCTGTCTCATCAGATTCGTCACATCGTTTTCCTACTCATTTACCTTATAAAGTGTTCTGTCTCATCAGATTCGTCACCTCATTTTCCTACTCATTTACCTTATAAAGTGTTCTGTCTCATCAGATTCGTCACATCGTTTTCCTACTCATTTGCCTTATAAAGTGTTCTGTCTCATCAGATTCGTCACCTCGTTTTCCTACTCATTTACCTTATAATGTGTTCTGTCTAATCAGATTCGTCACCTCGTTTTCCTACTCATTTACCTTATAATGTGTTCTGTCTCATCAGATTCGTCACCTCGTTTTCCTACTTATTTACCTTATAAAGTGTTCTGTCTCATCAGATTCGTCACCTCGTTTTCCTACTCATTTGCCTTATAAAGTGTTCTGTCTCATCAGATTCGTCACCTCGTTTTCCTACTCATTTACCTTATAAAGTGTTCTGTCTCATCACATTCGTCACCTCGTTTTCCTACTCATTTACCTTATAATGTGTTCTGTCTCATCAGATTCGTCACCTCGTTTTCCTACTCACTAGCCTTATAAAGTGTTCTGTCTCATCAGATTCATCACCTCGTTTTCCTATTCATTTGCCTTATAAAGTGTTCTGTCTCATCAGATTCGTCACCTCGTTTTCCTATTCATTTGCCTTATAAAGTGTTCTGTCTCATCAGATTCGTCACCTCGTTTTCCTATTCATTTGAATTTTAAAGTGTTCTGTCCCATCAGATTCGTCACCTCGTTTTCCTACTCATTTACCTTATAAAGTGTTCTGTCTCATCAGATTCGTCACCTCGTTTTCCTACTCACTAGCCTTATAAAGTGTTCTGTCTCATCAGATTCGTCACCTCGTTTTCCTACTCATTTACCTTATAAAATGTTCTGTCCCATCAGATTCGTCACCTCGTTTTCCTACTCATTTACCTTATAAAGTGTTCTGTCTCATCAGATTCGTCACCTCGTTTTCCTACTCATTTGCCTTATAAAGTTTTCTGTCTCATCAGATTCGTCACCTCGTTTTCCTACTCATTTGCCTTATAAAGTGTTCTGTCTAATCAGATTCGTCACCTCGTTTTCCTACTCATTTGCCTTATAAAGTGTTCTGTCTCATCAGATTCGTCACCTCGTTTTCCTACTCATTTAACTTATAAAGTGTTGTGTCTCATCAGATTCGTCACCTCGTTTTCCTACTCATTTGCCTTATAAAGTGTTCTGTCTCATCAGATTCGTCACCTCGTTTTCCTATTCATTTGCCTTATAATGCGTTCTGTCTCATCAGATTCGTCACCTCGTTTTCCTATTCATTTGCCTTATAAAGTGTTCTGTCTCATCAGATTCGTCACCTCTTTTTCCTATTCATTTGCCTTATAATGCGTTCTGTCTCATCAGATTCGTCACCTCGTTTTCCTATTCATTTGCCTTATAAAGTGTTCTGTCTCATCAGATTCGTCACCTCGTTTTCCTACTCATTTGCCTTATAAAGTGTTCTGTCTCATCAGATTCGTCACCTCGTTTTCCTACTCATTTGCCTTATAAAGTGTTCTGTCTCATCAGATTCGTCACCTCGTTTTCCTACTCATTTGCCTTATAAAGTTTTCTGTCTCATCAGATTCGTCACCTCGTTTGCCTACTCATTTGCCTTATAAAGTGTTCTGTCTAATCAGATTCGTCACCTCGTTTTCCTATTCATTTGCCTTATAAAGTGTTCTGTCTCATCAGATTCGTCACCTCGTTTTCCTATTCATTTGCCTTATAAAGTGTTCTGTCTCATCAGATTCGTCACCTCATTTTCCTATTCATTTGACTTATAAAGTGTTCTGTCCCATCAGATTCGTCACCTCGTTTTCCTACTCATTTACCTTATAATGTGTTCTGTCTCATCAGATTCGTCACCTCGTTTTCCTACTCATTTGCCTTATAAAGTGTTCTGTCTCATCAGATTCGTTACCTCGCTTGTCTCTTCTTCCATATTACGTCAACGTTTAATAACTTAATGAGTGGTACGACCAATATTATTGTTCTTGTGTGAAGAGCCGTTGGTGCCCAAATGCTTATTTTACATAGGAAGATATCAGAGACAGTGCACGTTTTCTGTAGAGTCGGGGAGTGTCTCCGACCTCATTTTGAAAATGATGAAAATCTGTATACATTTATTTTTTATTTTTGAATGGGTTTTTCTCTGACAGCGGCTTTCCAGCCTACTCATGTCGTTGTTCTCATGTCATTGATTCTCTTACGTGCTCCATTCAATCAATGTTATCGTTTGTCTAAAATGTGTCTCTGAATTTTATGTCCCTACACTAAGATCAGTGACTACTAGACTTATGTCCCTACACTAAGATCAGTGACTACTAGACATGTCCTACACTAAGATCAGTGACTACTAGAAAATAGACTATTCGTTCAATGCGGGAAGGGAACTTACTACTTTTGCAGATAGAAACGTGCACCCTACCTGCACGGTTCAAAAATGTCATTTTATTCTCTTTTAATGAACAATGCTGTATCATCTGAATTAATTTAGTGCACTGTTGTTTTTGTGCACTGTTGATTTTGTGCACTGTTGTTTTTTGTGCACTGTTGTTTTTTGTGCACTGTTGTTTTGGGCCATTTTTGGGGCACTATTGTTTTATATAGATTTTTCATCTTCTTCTTTTGCTCCTGTAGATATGTCAAATTTAATATTCGACCTGGGGTCAAGTATTGTCATTTATATTTGTTAGTAAGATGTTTCTGTTGTCAATAGCTTCCCTTAGTTGTTTTCTGATTTGATCAAACAGGGAAGACGTCAACAAGGAACTATTTTGTGAACACACCAACAATATCTATTTTGTGAACACACCAACAATATCTATTTTGTGAACACACCAACAATATATATTTTGTGAACACACCAACAATATCTATTTTGTCACAAATAGTATCCCAGCCTTACCAACATCACATTCAGTAAAGAAAATCAAATAATATATGCCCACCATTAAGTTGAATAAATCTGTCAAATAATATATGCCCACCATTAAGTTGAATAAATCTGTCAAATAATATATGCGCACCATTAAGTTGAATAAATATGTCAAATAATATATGCCACCATTAGTTGAATAAATCTGTCAAATAATATATGCCCACCATTAAGTTGAATAAATCTGTCAAATAATATATGCCCACCATTAAGTTGAATAAATCTCCCAAATAAAATGTTGCTGGATCGGTTTGGATCAATCCTCCACATAAATTTTCATCTTAGCGAATTATAGTAGTGACTGTGACGCAATAGAAGATTCATTTGAAGCTTTCAGAAATCCTTCTTCAATCGTCCAGTAATGAAGTGAACCTTCCTCTCATCGGACGACGGGCGCTTTCAGAAAACCTTCAATCGTCCAGTAATGAAGTGAACCTTTCTCTCATCGGACGACGTGCGCTTTCAGAAAACCTTCAATCGTCCAGTAATGAAGTGAACCTTTCTCTCATCGGACGACGTGCGCTTTCAGAAAACCTTCAATCGTCCAGTAATGAAGTGAACCTTTCTCTCATCGGACGGCGTACGCTTTATTTTTTAAAGTTGATACTCCGCCCATGAGAGCGATTTGACGGTTTATATTTGGTCATATTTGTGTGTGTGTGTTTATATAAACTGTAGTGTGCGTCTGTGTCTTAGCGGTGGTGAGTTTGATAACAACTCAAGAGTACCTGGTCCAGACCAGCTGCGGGAAATTTGGAAGGAAATTCGTTCCCCTGAATTTTTACGAAAGATAAAAATATACCTCACAGCTCAGAAAACAATGTCAAACTACTGAACGTATAAGTGGTGTCTAGAAAATCAACGACTGGTTTTATGTAGGAATGAACATCAAGTAAAACTACATAAGTTTTGTTTATTTTCATATTTAACCATATCTTTTGTACTAGTTTATGTAAGATTGCCTTTTGTCCATACCACCAATTTACTCAGTATTTTTGCAGCCTCCCCACGGTTTTCTCCAAATCTGATTGACCTGGTCTGACCACCTCAGATATGTAATTCTCTGTACATCGCTAACATACAACGCAGTCGAAAATTGATCGTTTCGATGGAACGCAAACGACTGTCCGTGCAGATTGTCGCTCAGTACTCTCTCTCTGCGAAAGTCACATAGGTGTCAAAGATTGGTAAACCAATGATTGTTCTAGAGCACCCGCGGAAGTGGCTCTCTGGACTATAATCACATACCCACCGTGATCTATAAGTGATGTTTTTAGAGCTCCAACCGCGCTAGAAATGGTAGAATACTGCAGTGATGACCAATGAACCCTACCTGAGTAGGAATCTCTGCTGCATTAAGCATAGTACTACACGGCTGGAGCTGTAGGAGGTTTCTGGGTTTTAAAAAGACAGGTACTGCCCCCATCCCCCGGACGACCACCCTCCTTGTACTATAGGACAACAGAGTGACAATGCGCATAATCTATGTGGTTGGAAGAAGAAGAATATACAGCATAAGGAGAATAAATCATATGTCAATGGTAAGCATGACGTGCTTGTTGCTATGTTCTTTGAACAACTTCATAGTCAAGGCTGACCTAGCCGAGTCATATTTGATTGAAAGAACATCGATCTACGTGACAGGTCTGGCTATCTTCAATATAACCTTTGACCGCAGCTTATCTGTCCAGTAATCATATTTCACAAACGATATAGCCATGCACGCGAGGTCTTGCAGCACTTAAAAGTTATGGTAGACAAACAAATCGTGCGCTGGCATTGCATGTTTTTCTCTTTCATGGATTAGTTATGTCTGTGGGTCATTGCAGGTTAAACATCTTCACGATATAGATAAGATCTAGTTTCTAGTACTATCGGAGACGAACGATCAAATATGGGTTCTTTTTCTTCTAACATTTCATACCGACAACTTGTTCTTCTTCTTTGCGTTCGTTCTTTACGACCAATTGTAATCACTCTTTATGATATGTTTGATCTTTGCCAAGAACGTGTATACGTTGTACATTGGTTGGTAGGCCCCTAAACACATAGACTTGCACATGTTTAGGACACGTGCATCCGATTTCAGCCAAACCTCCTTAGTCGCCTCTTACGACATGCGTGGCAGGTAACAGTGATTCTATTCTTTACACCCAAATTTGGACCCCGGTAACTACTCGGGTGCGACAACTTGTTAAATCACTCTTTGTGATTTGTATGTTATCTGAGCCTAAGCGCGATTTACGTTGTGCCATTCATGCGCCTACCAGCGCATCCGATTTCTACGACACCTTTTTTTAAATTAGGATAGCTTCCCTAGACCCTTACCTTAGTCTCCTCCTACGACATGTCTTGTAGGTCACAGTATTACTATTCGTTGCTCCTCCTACGACATGTCTTGTAGGTCACAGTATTACTATTCGTTGCTCCTCCTACGACATGTCTTGTAGGTCACAGTATTACTATTCGTTGCTCCCCCTACGACATGTCTTGTAGGTCACAGTATTACTATTCGTTGCTCCCCCTGCGAGCCTCAACAACAAACGAATGTGAGTTACTCTAAGGGATCTAAGGACGAGGTAACTGACTTCATTACAACGCCTTCAACGACCACATATGGCTCTGTACTTCTCAGCAGGAATACCACACCGCATGTCCAGAGTATTGCACAAAGCACGAGCTCCATAAACAATCCTAGAGATATCATGACAAATTGCACTAAAAACAGAACCTCACGGGCTGGATTCGAACTAATAACCTTCGAAATTCAAGGTAACAGGCTAACCACCTAGCCACACATACCCTCATTCAGTGCTAAAGTTAAATAATTGCAGTAGTCTCTGTTGCGAAGTGGTTAAGCGGTTTACATTGCGTTCTGACGGAAGTGAGTTCTTCACTTTTCTAAATATAATCTTACATTACACACAGAACAGATTACTCATAAACTAATGTTTAGTCTGACACAGAACAGATTACTCATAAACTAATGTTTAGTCTGCCTGTTCATATTTATTTCTCCTGTAAGTTGTTATTTTTTTTTCCATTTCTGATCGACTATTTTTTTTTTAAATTGGAATCTGGAAATATGGAAAATGGAGACACTTCAGCAGAAACTGGTAAACTTCACAATTGAAAATTGAAACTTGAACCAGAACATATCAATACATTTCATTTGAAAAAATATTAATTGTAAACTAAACAACTGAATCACTGAAAAATTAACAATTGGAAACTGAAAAAACTGAACATGAAAGGAAGAATTTTAAAAACTGGAACCTAGAAAACGGGACAACTGGAAACTGAGAAATTCGAAACTGGAAAACAGAATAGCAGAAACTAAAAAATAACGGAAAATTGAAACTATTCTGAAAAATGGAAAATTATATATCTGAAAAGTCAATGTATTAATGTATTTTCCTTAGACTTGTTACTCCCCTACCACCCAACCCCCACCCGTCCCTCCTCCTCCTTCCACACCTCACCTGCCACATAGTTTTTCATTACTTATTTTGAAAGTATCGACAACAGAGCATTTACAAAGTATCTGCGTAGACTATACCTATATTCCAACAGCTCAGAACATTTGGATTTCCAATATTTTTTGGCTAGATCAGGAAAACTAGTTTATAGATCAGGAAAACGAATTAATAAATCAGGAAAACTAGTTAATAGATCAGGAAAACTAGTTAATATATCAGGAAAACTAGTTAATAGATCAGAAAACTAGTTGATAGATCAGGAAAACTAGTTAATAGATCAGGAAAACTAATTAATAGATCAGGAAAACTAATTAATAGATCACGATAACTAGTTAATAGATCAGGAAAACTATTTAATAGATCAGGTAAACTAGTTAATAGATCAGGAAAACTAGTTAATAGATCAGGAAAACTAGTTAATAGATCAGGAAAACTAATTAATAGATCAGGTAAACTAGTTAATAGATCAGGAAAACTAGTTAATAGATCAGGAAAACTAGTTAATAGATCAGGAAAACTAGTTAATAGATCAGGAAAACTAGTTAATAGATCAGGAAAACTAGTTAATAGATCAGGAAAACTAGTTAATAGATCAGGAAAACTAGTTAATAGATCAGGAAAACTAGTTAATAGATCATGAAAACTAGTTAATAGATCAGGAAAACTAGTTAATAGATCAGGAAAACTAGTTAATAGATCAGGAAAACTAGTTAATAGATCAGGAAAACTAGTTAATAGATCAGGAAAACTAGTTAATAGATCAGGAAAACTAGTTAATAGATCAGGAAAACTAGTTAATAGATCAGGTAAACTAGTTAATAGATCAGGAAAACTAGTTAATAGATCAGGAAAACTAGTTAATAGATCAGGAAAACTAGTTAATAAAGAAAAATAACTTTAGAAAATAATAAATCAAACAAATAACATATTTTGAACACATAAAGAGACATAACACTTTTGATCAAAGCCTTAATAGAGGGGAAAGTTGAAGCATGACGAACAAGAGGAAAACTAAGACACAAGTGGGACGGAAACATTAGGAGATAAGCAAATTACAGCCTGGCAGAGTGCATCATCAAGACAAGAGACAGTTAATGTTAGAGGCCAATTGCAAACAACCTTCGATGCGGAGAAGGCTCCTTATGTTGATGGGACTAAGATAACAGTCACCATGAGGAGGATAAAACTCAAACTCTACCCATTTCTTATTGAATATAACGCTCTATCACTTTACGTCGTTGACTAACAAAACTACCATACTCGTGATGCAAACTCTGCAGAAATTGTATTTTTAACCCAGAAAAACCCGAGATAAATTAGTTATAAATATATTCCAGACATGTTTGTCACCAGTCCAGAAGTTCACCCATCCACATAAGCTGAGAACAATACAATATAATATAGTGCATCAAAACTAGATTCACAGCAGAAAGTCCTTCGACATTAAGTGCGTTTCATAGTTTCTACCGTTGGCTAAACAATAGCTGGTGCCAGACAGGTTCATAAAGCTAATCAATTCATGGCGTAGTTACAGACCTCAAAATAAACCAAATTTGTTGTCAAAATAACACAGCAAAAAACCAAAATGGAAATAAGACAGTTATTCATTTGAATCATTGCTACGGTATTCAGATTGTGGCAAAACAGGCCACATGAAAAATATCGTCCGACATTTCAGTTATATCTGTTGAAGAGTACTATTGTCAGGTATATTTGTTAATACAGATTGTTTTCTAGCAAATATTGATCGCAATAAATGGATCGATTATTTCAAGGTTAATTATAGATACAAGAATATGCTAGTAAAGTGAACGATGGAACAGTATTGTAGTAACAGTATGTCGCACACTTGAAAAACCTTCTGTTTCTAGTACATTATCTAGCCTCCTTCAGCGTCATGCTCAAGGTTTCGTTGATGTCCTGCGGCCACCTTCTTTATTGTCCCACCCTAAGTCAAACTCCAGGAACCATGCCTCGAATTATCGTTCTCTCCAACCAACTGTAACGTTTAACGTGTCCAAAATACATCATATTCCGGAACATGATGTTATTTATGAACCAATGCTCCTTGATACGCAGATCTTATAGGATGTCATTGTTTTTTCTCTTCCCTGTCCAGGGTGTTCTATGTACTTTTCTGTAACAACTTGTTTCAAAAGCTTCAATTTTGTTTTTTAGTGTTTGTGTTATGGTCCACGATTTACATCCACTCGGAATATGCATGTTCTCATGGGTCTTAATTTTGTATCTTTGCTTTTTCGTGCAGGTAGTTGTTTTATACTGTCTACCCTCTGGAGTGGCATACCTAGCCTCTTTCTAACTTCATTCTTGCAATAGTTTCTTCATGCAGGCCACCTTCTGGTATGTCATGGCTAGTCTCCTTCTAACTTCATTCTTGCAATAGTTTCTTCATGCAGGCCACCTTCTGGTATGTCATGGATAGTCTCCTTCTAACTTCATTCTTGCAATAGTTTCTTCATGCTGGCCACCTTCTGGTGTGTCATGGCTAGTCTCCATCTAACTTCATTCTTGCAATAGTTTCTTCATGCTGGCCACCTTCTGGTATGTCATGGCTAGTTTCCTTCTAACTTCATTCTTGCAATCTCCATTGTTAATTATAAAGCCAAGATATCACAATATGTGACGTTCTCATTGTTTTAACTATTGCTGGTAATTTTCGGTTGAAGTTTTGCTGGGAACAGTATTACATATCGATTTTAATGAGGGAGGGGGGGGAGAGTGGTGACTACAAAGTGATGACAACAGTTGTTGAGATTTAAATGAGGCAACAGACGGAGGAGGTGCGGTGTAGCGTTTTGCATACGCGTTAAAAAGGGTTGTGAGTTCAACCTCACACTCAAAGCTCCACATGTGAGGAAAGGAACAGATCCTCCTACTTCTTGCATACAGTCTAGAAATGTGAAGAAACAAGCATTTCATATCCTAAGGTCTGAAGTGGCTGCGGGAAATTGTTTTATTGTTAACAGACCGAGAGATAAACATATTCCCATACACAGACATAGATAGACAGACGGACATAATAACATGGAAACAGACATACAAGTAGGAAGGTAGACACTCAGAGGCAAGTAGGCAAGTAGGCAAGTAGTCAGACAGGAAGACAGAAAGACATGTGGAGAGAAATACAAATGAGTTTGACGGACACATATGCAGACAGACCTACATGCCAGCAGACAGACATACAGAAGAGCAGGTGGGCGGACAGAAAAACGGAGGGACTACCAAACGGTTTGAGGTGAGGTGATAAACGGAGAGACATGCATTTATTTTAAAGTCACAAATAGACAGACAGAACTACAGGCCAGCAAATAGACATACATGCCAGCAGACAGACATACAGACCACCAGACAGACAGGTGGTCATGTAGGTAGGTAGGTAAGTAAACGAGCAGGTAGGTAGGTAGATAGGTAAACGAGCAGGCAGGTAGGTAGATAGATAGGTAAACGAGCACACAGGTAGGTAGACTGATATAAAAACATAGAGGCCAGAAAACAGACAGGTGGTCATGTAGGTAGATAGGTAGGTAAACGAACAGGCAGGTAGATAGATAGATAAACGTGCAGGCAGGTGGGTAGGTAGATAGGTAAACGAGCAGGCAGGTAGGTAGACTGATATAAAAACACACAGGGAGAGTTATAAATGTACATGACCAACGCATATGCAGACAGACGGATGGTTGGACAGACAGACAAGCAGCTGGGCGGAAGGACAGACATACAGGTGGTGAATGGACAGACATACGGACAGACGGGCTATTGGACAGACGAACAGACAAACTGACGGACAGATGGACTGACGGACAGTAGTATGAACAGATGGATGGACGGACAGATGGAACGACAAACAGACCAACGGACAAACAGATGCATCTGACTGATTTATCGATCTACCGATAACGATTGCTTCATTAATCGATTGATTGTTTTTGCCTGTGATAGAGTACTTGAGCGCACACACAAAACAATTAATTGGATCACAACACTTTGTTATTCTAGAACGAGAATACATTATCAAACAGATAGATAATAGAGAATAGATTATCAAACAGATAGATAATAGAGAATACATTATCAAACATATATATAATAGAGAATAGATTATCAAACAGATAGATAATAGAGAATAGATTATCAAACAGATAGATAATAGAGAATACATTATCAAACAGATAGATAATAGAGAATAGATTATCAAACAGATAGATAATAGAGAATACATTATCAAACAGATAGATAATAGAGAATACATTATCAAACATATATATAATAGAGAATAGATTATCAAACAGATAGATAATAGAGAATAGATTATCAAACAGATAGATAATAGAGAATACATTATCAAACGGATAGATAATAGAGAATAGATTATCAAACAGATAGATAATAAAGAATACATTATAAAACAGATAAATAATAGAGAATAGATTATGAAACAGATAGATAATAGAGAATACATTATCAAACAAATAGATAATAGAGAATAGATTATCAAACAGATTGATAATAGAGATAGGGAACTGATAGAGAGATTACTCATGACAGAACAGAAAAATAAAAGTACAGTTTAGACAAATAAAGGCAGACAAGCTAGCTAGCAAGCTATACATAAATTATAGAAGACTACGTGCCGTTAGTAGAAGACTACGTGCCGTTAGTAGAAGACTACGTGCCGTTAGTAGAAGACTACGTGCCGTTAGTAGAAGACTACGTGCCGTTAGTAGAAGACTACGTGCCGTTAGTAGAAGAATAATCGTGCCGTTAGTAGAAGACTACGTGCCGTTAGTAGAAGAATAATCGTGCCGTTAGTAGACAAATAATCGTGCCGTTAGTAGAAGACTACGTGCCGTTAGTAGAAGACTACGTGCCGTTAGTAGAAGACTACGTGCCGTTAGTAGAAAAATAATCGTGCCGTTAGTAGAAGACTACGTGCCGTTAGTAGAAGACTACGTGCCGTTAGTAGAAGACTACGTGCCGTTAGTAGAAGACTACGTGCCGTTAGTAGAAGACTACGTGCCGTTAGTAGAAGACTACGTGCCGTTAGTAGAAGACTACGTGCCGTTAGTAGAAGACTACGTGCCGTTAGTAGAAGACTACGTGCCGTTAGTAGAAGACTACGTGCCGTTAGTAGAAGACTACGTGCCGTTAGTAGAAGACTACGTGCCGTTAGTAGAAGACTACGTGCCGTTAGTAGAAGAATAATCGGAAGAAAGTATCGTCTTGGAACGCTCCATATCGACCACTTGTTAAACTACTGTGTGTGATTTGTATGTAATCTAAGCCTAAGAGCGAGCGTGGTTGGTCAGTTATGCGCATAAACAGAGGCCAGAACAATCGATCTCTGCGACGCTTTTATTTACTAGGTAGCTTCCTTTGGCATATACCTCATTCGCTCTTAGACATGCCTTGTAGGTCGCAGTGTTGGAAAAATATTGAAATGATGAGAAGACGGCTACAAAGAGAATAAGGAATAATTGCAGAAAATAGAGGAATGCTGAGAAAACTATTGCTATTTTGAAAGATGAAAATATGATAAGATTTCAGAAGTTAGCTATTGACAAATAACACTTTGTGGTTAATATGATAAGATTTCAGAAGTTAGGTAGAAGTCTAGGTCTAGGTTAGAGTTAAGAGTTAAGATCCCTCTGTGTGTGGGTTCAATTCGCGTGATGGCAGAAAAAGCCAGAGATTCTAGATTTACGGTGTTTGTGGCACGAACGAAGGTTACGATGTCCATGGTACGAGCGAAGAGCTGAAAAGCTCAGTGCTTCTGGATCGTAAAAAGAAAAAAGAAGTTAGGTATTGACACACACCACTTGTAAAACTATGATAGTAGGA
The DNA here is from genome assembly GCA_020796225.1 of Arion vulgaris. NCBI lineage: Eukaryota > Metazoa > Mollusca > Gastropoda > Stylommatophora > Arionidae > Arion > Arion vulgaris. The sequence goes on from CM036761.1 coordinate 17,026,245, forward strand.
TTTATGAGGTTAGCTATTGACACACACCACTTTGTAAACTATGATAGTAGGATTTATGAGGTTAGCTATTGACAAACACCACTTTGTAAACTATGATAGTAGGATTTATGAGGTTAGCTATTGACAAACACCACTTTGTAAACTATGATAGTAGGATTTATGAGGTTAGCTATTGACACACACCACTTTGTAAACTATGATAGTAGGATTTATGAGGTTAGCTATTGACAAACACCACTTTGTAAACTATGATAGTAGGATTTATGAGGTTAGCTATTGACAAACACCACTTTGTAAACTATGATAGTAGGATTTATGAGGTTAGCTATTGACACACACCACTTTGTAAACTATGATAGTAGGATTTATGAGGTTAGTATTGACACACACCACTTTGTAAACTATGATAGTAGGATTTATGAGGTTAGCTATTGACACACACCACTTTGTAAACTATGATAGTAGGATTTATGAGGTTAGCTATTGACAAACACCACTTTGTAAACTATGATAGTAGGATTTATGAGGTTAGCTATTGACAAACACCACTTTGTAAACTATGATAGTAGGATTTATGAGGTTAGATATTGACACACCACTTTGTAAACTATGATAGTAGGATTTATGAGGTTAGCTATTGACAAACACCACTTTGTAAACTATGATAGGATTTATGAGGTTAGCTATTGACAAACACCACTTTGTAAACTATGATAGTAGGATTTATGAGGTTAGCTATTGACAAACACCACTTTGTAAACTATGATAGTAGGATTTATGAGGTTAGCTATTGACACACACCACTTGTAAACTATGATAGTAGGATTTATAGAGTTAGCTATTGACAAACACCACTTTGTAAACTATGATAGTAGGATTTATGAGGTTAGCTATTGACAAACACATTGTGTAGTTAATATATACATTTTCCGATGTTTGCGTGCGTGTGCGTGCGTGTAGACGTCAACTAATAAAAAGAAGCTGCTGTCATGCCAGGTATTTGACCCGATCTATGGACAACCAGATCTGATACTGCAGTATAACTCCAGATATGGTACATTCATGTCAGGTTTGTTTCTGTTGGTAAAATCTGAGTGTTACCCGCCTGTACAAACGTGTACAGTAGAACGAAGTGGGACATACAGGACAACTACTTCTAGTATGAGGATGGAGGTTGAGGCCGTTACTGCTGCCTCCATTGGATCTCTGGGACTTCATTTACTGGGGCAGTTGTTGTATCTGACTCTCAGTCGATGCTTCACAAAATCCAGAAGGGCAGGTTTCGGTATGAGTGGATGTCGTCTATAGAAGTTTCTAACCTCCAGCGCTTACGTGGATATACTGTCCTGGGCATGCGGGTGTTTTTGGTAATGAGAGAGCGGACAGGCTTGCATCAACAGCATCGATTGTTGGGAGTTGAAGATAGATAAGGGGGATATTCTTCGGTCTCTTCACGACTCTCTATTGGATGAGGACACTAATATCGATGTTGAATCGATCAAGCGATTTAAGCAGTTTGGAGTTGCCCGTTGTTCAAGTCGAACTGGATGCCTGAGAGGTGAGAGGTGTGTTTAATCAGCGAGCCACAGGAACCATCAGTATGCATACTCTTCGATATCTGTTGGGGAGACTGAGCACCTATGGGTCTGCCCGGAGTGCAATGACGTCAGTTTAGTAACCAATAACAAACGTGTACAACAAACATATCATGTCAAGTATTTGGCATCGTTGTGCTAGATCATTATCTGATAGTAGAGGGGATAGATCTCTCTGTGGCATCGTTGTGCTAGATCATTATCTGATAGTAGAGGGGATAGATCTCTCTGTGGCATCGTTGTGCTAGATCATTATCTGATAGTAGAGGGGATAGATCTCTCTGTGGCATCGTTGTGCTAGATCATTATCTGATAGTAGAGGGGATAGATCTCTCTGTGGCATCGTTGTGCTAGATCATTATCTGATAGTAGAGGGGATAGATCTCTCTGTGGCATCGTTGTGCTAGATCATTATCTGATAGTAGAGGGGATAGATCTATCTGTGGCATCGTTGTGCTAGATCATTATCTGATAGTAGAGGATAGATCTCTGTGGCATCGTTGTGCTAGATCATTATCTGATAGTAGAGGAGATAGATCTCTCTGTGGCATCGTTGTGCTAGATCATTATCTGATAGTAGAGGGATAGATCTCTGTGGCATCGTTGTGCTAGATCATTATCTGATAGTAGAGGGGATAGATCTCTCTGTGGCATCGTTGTGCTAGATCATTATCTGATAGTAGAGGGGATAGATCTCTCTGTGGCATCGTTGTGCTAGATCATTATCTGATAGTAGAGGAGATAGATCTCTCTGTGGCATCGTTGTGCTAGATCATTATCTGATAGTAGAGGGGATAGATCTCTCTGTGGCATCGTTGTGCTAGATCATTATCTGATAGTAGAGGGGATAGATCTCTCTGTGGCATCGTTGTGCTAGATCATTATCTGATAGTAGAGAGATAGATTTTCTGTGGCATCGTTGTGCTAGATCATTATCTGATAGTAGAGAGATAGACTCTCTGTGGCATCGTTGTGCTAGATCATTATCTGATAGTAGAGGAGATAGATCTCTGTGGCATCGTTGTGCTAGATCATTATCTGATAGTAGAGGGGATAGATCTCTCTGTGGCATCGTTGTGCTAGATCATTATCTGATAGTAGAGGGGATAGATCTCTCTGTGGCATCGTTGTGCTAGATCATTATCTGATAGTAGAGGGGATAGATCTCTCTGTGGCATCGTTGTGCTAGATCATTATCTGATAGTAGAGGGGATAGATCTCTCTGTGGCATCGTTGTGCTAGATCATTATCTGATAGTAGAGGGGATAGATCTCTGTGGCATCGTTGTGCTAGATCATTATCTGATAGTAGAGGATAGATCTCTGTGGCATCGTTGTGCTAGATCATTATCTGATAGTAGAGGGGATAGATCTATCTGTGGCATCGTTGTGCTAGATCATTATCTGATAGTAGAGGGATAGACTCTCTGTGGCATCGTTGTGCTAGATCATTATCTGATAGTAGAGGAGATAGATCTCTCTGTGGCATCGTTGTGCTAGATCATTATCTGATAGTAGAGGGATAGATTTTCTGTGGCATCGTTGTGCTAGATCATTATCTGATAGTAGAGGGGATAGATCTCTCTGTGGCATCGTTGTGCTAGATCATTATCTGATAGTAGAGGGGATAGATCTCTCTGTGGCATCGTTGTGCTAGATCATTATCTGATAGTAGAGGAGATAGATCTCTCTGTGGCATCGTTGTGCTAGATCATTATCTGATAGTAGAGGATAGACTCTCTGTGCATCGTTGTGCTAGATCATTATCTGATAGTAGAGGGATAGACTCTCTGTGGCATCGTTGTGCTAGATCATTATCTGATAGTAGGGAGATAGATCTCTGTGGCATCGTTGTGCTAGATCATTATCTGATAGTAGGAGATAGATCTCTGCTGGCATCGTTGTGCTAGATCATTATCTGATAGTAGAGGAGATAGACTCTCTGTGGCATCGTTGAGCTAGATCATTATCTGATAGTAGAGGGATGAGACTCTCTGTGGATCGTTGTGCTAGATCATTATCTGATAGTAGAGGATAGACTCTCTGTGCATCGTTGTGCTAGATCATTATCTGATAGTAGAGGGATAGATCTCTCTGTGTATCGTTGTAGCTAGATCATTATCTGATAGTAGAGGGGATAGATCTCTCTGTGGCATCGTTGTGCTAGATCATTATCTGATAGTAGAGGGGATAGATCTCTCTGTGGCATCGTTGTGCTAGATCATTATCTGATAGTGAGGGATAGATCTCTCTGTGGCATCGTTGTGCTAGATCATTATCTGATAGTAGAGGGGATAGATCTCTCTGTGGCATCGTTGTGCTAGATCATTATCTGATAGTAGAGGATAGATCTCTCTGTGGCATCGTTATAGCTAGATCATTATCTGATAGTAGAGGGGATAGATCTCTCTGTGGCATCGTTGTGCTAGATCATTATCTGATAGCAGAGGATGAGATCTCTCTGTGCATCGTTGTGCTAGATCATTATCTGATAGTAGAGGGATAGATTCTCTGTGGCATCGTTGTGCTAGATCATTATCTGATAGTAGAGGGGATAGATCTCTCTGTGGCATCGTTGTGCTAGATCATTATCTGATAGTAGAGGATAGATCTCTGTGCATCGTTGTGCCTAGATCATTATCTGATAGTAGAGGGGATAGATCTCTCTGTGGCATCGTTGTGCTAGATCATTATCTGATAGTAGAGGGATAGATCTCTCTGTGGCATCGTTGTACTAGATCATTATCTGATAGTAGAGGATAGACTCTCTGTGGCATCGTTGTGCAGATCATTATCTGATAGTAGAGGGATAGATTCTCTGTGGCATCGTTGTGCTAGATCATTATCTGATAGTAGAGGGGATAGATCTCTCTGTGGCATCGTTGTGCTAGATCATTATCTGATAGTAGAGGATAGACTCTCTGTGCATCGTTGTGCTAGATCATTATCTGATAGTAGAGGGGATAGATCTCTCTGTGGCATCGTTGCGCTAGATCATTATCTGATAGTAGAGGGGATAGATCTCTCTGTGGCATCGTTGTGCTAGATCATTATCTGATAGTAGAGGGGATAGATCTCTGTGTGGCATCGTTGTGCTAGATCATTATCTGATAGTAGAGGATAGATCTTCTGTGGCATCGTTGTGCTAGATCATTATCTGATAGTAGAGGATAGATCTCTGTGGCATCGTTGTGCTAGATCATTATCTGATAGTAGAGGGATAGATTCTCTGTGGCATCGTTGTGCTAGATCATTATCTGATAGTAGAGGATAGACTCTCTGTGGCATCGTTGTGCTAGATCATTATCTGATAGTAGAGGGATAGATCTCTGTGGCATCGTTGTGCTAGATCATTATCTGATAGTAGAGGATAGATCTCTGTGGCATCGTTGTGCTAGATCATTATCTGATAGTAGAGGGGATAGATCTCTCTGTGGCATCGTTGCGCTAGATCATTATCTGATAGTAGAGGGGATAGATCTCTCTGTGGCATCGTTGTGCTAGATCATTATCTGATAGTAGAGGGATAGATCTCTGTGGCATCGTTGTGCTAGATCATTATCTGATAGTAGAGGGGATAGATCTCTCTGTGGCATCGTTGTGCTAGATCATTATCTGATAGTAGAGGGGATAGATCTCTCTGTGGCATCGTTGTGCTAGATCATTATCTGATAGTAGAGGGGATAGATCTCTCTGTGGCATCGTTGTGCTAGATCATTATCTGATAGAGAGGATAGATCTTCTGTGGCATCGTTGTGCTAGATCATTATCTGATAGTAGAGGATAGATCTCTGTGGCATCGTTGTGCTAGATCATTATCTGATAGTAGAGGGGATAGATCTCTCTGTGGCATCGTTGTGCTAGATCATTATCTGATAGTAGAGGGGATAGATCTCTCTGTGGCATCGTTGTGCTAGATCATTATCTGATAGTAGAGGGGATAGATCTCTCTGTGGCATCGTTGTGCTAGATCATTATCTGATAGTAGAGGGGATAGATCTCTCTGTGGCATCGTTGTGCTAGATCATTATCTGATAGTAGAGGGGAAAGATCTCTCTGTGGCATCGTTGTGCTAGATCATTATCTGATAGTAGAGGGATAGATCTCTTGTGGCATCGTTGTGCTAGATCATTATCTGATAGTAGGGATAGATTCTCTGTGGCATCGTTGTGCTAGATCATTATCTGATAGTAGAGGGGATAGATCTCTCTGTGGCATCGTTGTGCTAGATCATTATCTGATAGTAGAGGGATAGATCTCTGTGGCATCGTTGTGCTAGATCATTATCTGATAGTAGAGGGATAGATTTTCTGTGGCATCGTTGTGCTAGATCATTATCTGATAGTAGAGGAGATAGATCTCTCTGTGGCATCGTTGTGCTAGATCATTATCTGATAGTAGAGGGGATAGATCTCTCTGTGGCATCGTTGTGCTAGATCATTATCTGATAGTAGAGGGGATAGATCTCTCTGTGGCATCGTTGTGCTAGATCATTATCTGATAGTAGAGGGGATAGATCTCTCTGTGGCATCGTTGTGCTAGATCATTATCTGATAGTAGAGGGGATAGATCTCTCTGTGGCATCGTTGTGCTAGATCATTATCTGATAGTAGAGGGGATAGATCTCTCTGTGGCATCGTTGTGCTAGATCATTATCTGATAGTAGAGGGGATAGATCTCTCTGTGGCATCGTTGTGCTAGATCATTATCTGATAGTAGAGGGGATAGATCTCTCTGTGGCATCGTTGTGCTAGATCATTATCTGATAGTAGAGGGATAGATCTTCTGTGGCATCGTTGTGCTAGATCATTATCTGATAGTAGAGGGGATAGATCTCTCTGTGGCATCGTTGTGCTAGATCATTATCTGATAGTAGAGGGGATAGATCTATCTGTGGCATCGTTGTGCTAGATCATTATCTGATAGTAGAGGATAGATCTCTCTTGGCATCGTTGTGCAGATCATTATCTGATAGTAGAGGGATAGATCTCTCTGTGGCATCGTTGTGCAGATCATTATCTGATAGTAGAGGGATAGATCTCTGTGGCATCGTTGTGCTAGATCATTATCTGATAGTAGAGGAATAGATCTCTCTTGGCATCGTTGTGCTAGATCATTATCTGATAGTAGAGGGGATAGATCTCTCTGTGGCATCGTTGTGCTAGATCATTATCTGATAGTAGAGGAAAGACTCTCTGTGGCATCGTTGTGCTAGATCATTATCTGATAGTAGAGGGGATAGATCTCTCTGTGGCATCGTTGTGCTAGATCATTATCTGATAGTAGAGGGAAAGATTTTCTGTGGCATCGTTGTGCTAGATCATTATCTGATAGTAGAGGGGATAGATCTCTCTGTGGCATCGTTGTGCTAGATCATTATCTGATAGTAGAGGAGATAGATTTTCTGGGGCATCGTTGTGCTAGATCATTATCTGATAGTAGAGGGGATAGATCTCTCTGTGGTATCGTTGTGCTAGATCATTATCTGATAGTAGAGGGGATAGATCTCTCTGTGGCATCGTTGTGCTAGATCATTATCTGATAGTAGAGGGGATAGATCTCTCTGTGGCATCGTTGTGCTAGATCATTATCTGATAGTAGAGGGGATAGATCTCTCTGTGGCAGAGTGGGATGATTGTGGTAGATCATTATCTGATAGTAGAGGGGATAGATCTATGTGGCAGAGTGGGATGATTGTGGTAGATCATTATCTGATAGTAGAGGGGATAGATCTCTGTGGCAAAGTGGTTATTTGGTGTGGCAAGTTCATGTACGTTATGAAAGTAGTGGCTTGAATCCGACTCTTACGGTTCTAGAATGTACATTCCTGTGTGGGATGAGATTCAACATATGGCCACATTCAATCAACATAAAAACTAAGCTTAGGGAAAACCTGACAGACCTGAAGCTGACTGCCTAGTGTGTGGTCCACAGTAAACTAAGCGCATGACCAGAGATCACTGAAGAAAGAAACCTGACAGACCTGAAGCTGACTGCCTAGTGTGTGGTCCACAGTAAACTAAGCGCATGACCAGAGATCGCTGAAGAAAGAAACCTGACAGACCTGAAGCTGACTGCCTAGTGTGCGTCCAAATAACTAAGCGCATGACCAGAGATCGCTGAAGAAACCTGACAGACCTGAAGCTGACTGCCTAGTGTGTGGTCCACAGTAAACTAAGCGCATGACCAGAGATCGCTGAAGAAACCTGACAGACCTGAAGCTGACTGCCTAGTGTGTGGTCCACAGTAAACTAAGCGCATGACCAGAGATCACTGAAGAAAGAAACCTGACAGACCTGGGAAACTGACTGCCTAGTGTGTGGTCCATAGTAAACTAAGAACATGACCAGAGATCGCTGGAGAAGAAAAAGGATGCATATTATTATGTGATCCCATAGGATTGATGCTAGGGCTACAGAGTTTCTGCCTCATAGGTGATTCATTGTAGTTGTAGTGTCACAGTTCTTTAATTTCCCCTTGAGCCCCAGCATCACATGGGCATGATTGTTCTTAGACGGCTCTAATGACATGTATTGCAGGCTACAGTGCTACTATACTTCGCTTAGAGCCAAGGAAAACCTAGATAAGGGCTTCTTTAGTCTTTTCTTAGAGCATGCGTGGCAGGCTACAGTGATACTATTCATTGCTTCCCTTACGGATCCAAGCAAGAAACAGGTGGCACTAACAACTACAGTATCGCTTCTATTTCCAAATACAGGTGAAGTAAGTAAAGGAACCCTGTTTCATACCTCGAGGTATAATGAGGAATACGGTGTTATGCCAATATTTGTCATTGCGCGTCAATCACTACCGATGTCTTTACTTTCCATCACTTTTTCTTGTACCACATTCAGGGTTGTGTTATGCCAATATTTGTCATTGCGCGTCAATCACTACCGATGTCTTTACTTTCCATCACTTTTTCTTGTACCACATTCAGGGTTGTGTTATGCCAATATTTGTCATTGCGCGTCAATCACTACCGATGTCTTTACTTTACATCACTTTTTCTTGTACCACATTGAGGGTTGGTCGACGTGAGAGCTGTTACGGACAGAACAATATTCAACCACCACCACGTAAGAATTGAACTTTGACCACATGACATAAATTCAAACATACGATATCTATACTATAGAATCTCTTCCACCACCACCACGTAAGAATTGAACTCAGACCACATGACATAAATTCAAACATACGATATCTATACTATAGAATCTCTTCAACCACCACCACGCTTCCGTTGCATTTTCCACCACACACACGCACGGCGGGAGTGCGTGCTCCCACAATCATACAATATAACACAAGCATGCACACACACAAAATCACAATATCGAATGCAAATAATAGCCAAATTATGAGCGAGCCATCTCTTAACCTTTTCCCACAGAAAACAAAAATTCTGCTGTCATTCCTGCCAGTGGCCGAGTCGCTGCTATCTCTGAAGTCGATGACACAATGATCCTGCCTCTCACAGAAATGCAATTCCAGACAGCGGCAAATGAGAAATATATTGAGAGAATTAAAAGCATGCGTCATAAACTGCATTCCCTGTGATCCTATCTCATTGATTCTTCCTTTTTCAACGGTTCATTAGCTGCATGCAAGCTCGAAGAACGAACATGCAACAATCACAGAGGAATAAAGCTAAGCTAAAGATGTTATCCTCTATTTGTCTCATAAACATGCTAATTTACAACCGTCCAGGTCAGTAGGTATTCTACTTGTCTCTCCATCTCTCCATCTCTCTATCTTCTCCTTCTTGGTATTCAATATTAGATTTTTATTTCCTTCTAACTCTGTTTTCCTAACTCAAACATTGTCTGGACTGGGAATATTTCATTCATTGGTTCTCAATATTGGTTCTCATATTGGCAACCTTGTATTTCTAATATATAAAAAATATTAGTTCTCATATTGGCAACCGTGTATATATTATATATAAACATTATTATGTAAGGGACACAGAAATATAATGTGACTGATATACAAAAAGTAAACAGTATTATGTAAGAGACACAGAAATATAATGTGACTGATATACAAAAAGTAAACAATATTATGTAAGAGACACAGAAATATAATGTGACTGATATACAAAAAGTAAACAATATTATGTAAGAGACACAGAAATATAATGTGACTGATATACAAAAAGTGAACAATATTATATAAGAGACACAGAAATATAATGTGACTGATATACAAAAAGTAAACAGTATTATGTAAGAGACACAGAAATATAATGTGACTGATATACAAAAAGTGAACAATATTATATAAGAGACACATAAATATAATGTGACTGATATACAAAAAGTAAACAATATTATGTAAGAGACACAGAAATATAATGTGACTGATATACAAAAAGTAAACAATATTATATAAGAGACAGAGAAATATAATGTGGCTGACATACAAAAAGTAAACAATATTATGTAAGAGACACATAAATATAATGTGACTGATATACAAAAAGTAAACAATATTATATAAGAGACAGAGAAATATAATGTGTGACATACAAAGTGAACAATATTATGTAAGAGACACAGAAATATAATGTACTGATATACAAAAGTAAACAGTATTATTTTTAGAGACACAGAAATATAATGTGACTGATATACAAAAAGTAAACAGTATTATATAAGAGACACAGAAATATAATGTGACTGATATACAAAAAGTGAACAATATTATGTAAGAGACACAGAAATATAATGTGGCTGATATACAAAAAGTAAACAGTATTATGTAAGAGACACAGAAATATAATGTGACTGAGATACAAAAAGTAAACAGTATTATATAGAGACACAGAAATATAATGTGACTGATATACAAAAAGTGAACAATATTATATAAGAGACAGAGAAATATAATGTGACTGACATACAAAAGTGAACAATATTATATAAGAGACAGAGAAATATAATGTGACTGACATACAAAAGTGAACAATATTATATAAGAGACAGAGAAATATAATGTGACTGATATACAAAAAGTGATCAGTTATTGAGAGACACAGAAATATGATGTGACTGATATACAAAAAGTGATCAGTTATTGAGAGACACAGAAATATAATGTGACTGATATACAAAAAGTGATCAGTTATTGAGAGACACAGAAATATAATGTGACTGATATACAAAAAGTTATCAGTTATTGAGAGACACAGAAATATAATGTGACTGATATACAAAAAGTGATCAGTTATTGAGAGACACAGAAATATAATGTGACTGATATACAAAAAGTGATCAGTTATTGAGAGACAGAGAAATATAATGTGACTGACATACAAAAAGTGAACAATATTATATAAGAGACAGAGAAATATAATGTGACTGACATACAAAAGTGAACAATATTATATAAGAGACAGAGAAATATAATGTGACTGATATACAAAAAGTGACCAGTTATTGAGAGACACAGAAATATAATGTGACTGATATACAAAAAGTGATCAGTTATTGAGAGACACAGAAATATAATGTGGTTGATATACAAAAAGTGACCAGTTATTGAGAGACACAGAAATATAATGTGACTGATATACAAAAAGTAAACAATATTATGTAAGAGACACAGAAATATAATGTGACTGATATACAAAAAGTGACCAGTTATTGAGAGACACAGAAATATAATGTGACTGATATACAAAAAGTGAACAATTATTGAGAGAGATCAATAATTCTTCTTCTTTTCTTCTTCTTCGAACGATCCGTATAGACCACTTGTTAAACCACTCTTTGTGATTTGTATGTGATCTGATCCTAAGAGCGATGTACGTTGTGCCAGTTATGCGATTACAAGTAGGCTAGCAGATCCGATTTCTACTACGCGTTTTATTTACTAGGGTAGCTTCCCTAGGTCCTACCTAAGTCGCCTCTTACGACATGCCTTGTTGGTCACAGTGTTACTGTTCTTTGCTCACCTTGCTAGCCCCAGGAACACACAGGCGGAACAGTAGTTTAGGAACATACTTAATGGAAGACGAGGCAAGAACGAGTAAGATGATGGTGGTAACATGACAGTAATCATCAGGTGACGTGCCGGCGTTCGTAGACGATCTTAGATCTCCACAAGTATCTGTTTGATGTTTCCTATTATCTCAGATGTTGACGCTCTTCTGTGACATGAAGACAGGCTATCAAAAATGTTATCTCCCAGTCTTTCTCTGTCTCGTCCCCCCCTAGATATTACCGGATGTTATAATGTTAATTGTATATTCTTTACAGGACTTTGCGAATCAACACACAGCTTTTTAACCTGCTTTTTAACTCAGTGATTTCTTTTAACCTGCTTTTTTAACTTAAAAGCTTTTTAACTCTGTTTGTGATTTTTATATGCATTATTATTAGTTTGCCATTGCTTTCTGAACGGGTGGTGCCATTGCTTTCTGAACGGGTGGTGCCATTGCTTTAGAACGGATGGTGCCATTGGTTTCTGAACGGATGGTGCCATTGCTTTCTGGACGGTGGTGCCATTGCTTTCTGAACGGTGGTGCCTTGCCTAATTGCTTCTCTGAACGGATGGTGCCATTGCTTTCTGAACGATGGTCTGAACGATGTCATTGCTTTCTGAACGGGTGGTGTCATTGCTTTCTGGACGGGTGGTGCCATCGTCCTTCTGTAAAAATCCACGGGAAACAATTTGCAACCAAGCTGTCCGCAGCGTGATTCGAACTTAGAACGTCGGGGTTAATAGACCGAGTCACTATCCCCTAAGCCACAGACGCCACCGATTGTTATAATGTGTTATACTTCTCCCTTTCTCATCACATGTCTGAAAAGTGATGATCGTCTCTTTCTTATATTGATAATAAGCTTTCTCTGTGTCTTGACCTTATTCAACATCTCCACATTATGACATTACAATTTTACAATTACGATTGTTCATTGTTCATTTGAGGATCATCGCACATCGCACATCGGAAATGTCCATTACTGCTCCGATCTTCTCCCAAACATGTATCTCAGTGTATTTAGGCTAACAATTCCCGTTCTGTGTTGATTGGTGTATCTACTGGGTTTTCTCTCCTGGTTTTTCCGTCTTGCCGCACCTATCGGTATGCACAACTTGAGCAACCAAGATAGAGAATACCCTTTATCTTCATCATTGAAATCTTCAGAGCGTATGTTTTCTCTGAGAGCGTTGATGATGTCGCTTCTGTCTATAGAAGACCCATTCTCAATCGTAGCAATGTCCGCCAGTGCATCTGCTCTCTCATTGCCCATCACACCAGCATGATACGAGACAAAGATGAAGGTAAGTATCTGGATTGTCGAGTTTTGTATTAATTGCATCCACTGCCTTAGTACATAACCGTCCTTGATCTTCTGTGTCATGCTGATAGAATCGCTGAGCATGCATACGTAAGTGAATGTATGCGTCTGTAGCCACTTCAGGGATTTATTACCGTCATGACCGCCATAGTCTTGCTGCTGGTAGTTGTCTCATATGCGCCACTTGCCTCTTTGATGACTTTTCCTTTCGCTCTAACCGTTAGTTAAGTTCCAACGCCTGACAAACCGCTATCGCAGTACTCTATTGCGTAGTGCATTGGTGTCTTCCGTTTTGAAAACCAGTGATATTCGAATCTAGACGGTATTCAGTTTACGGGTGTATTTTCTCAAGAGATTCCTTACAATCGTTGTTAGAGCTACGGAGCTCGTGCTTTGAGCAACACTATCTACAAGTGACATGTTATTTCCACAGATAGTGACTGAACAATGGGGAAAAACCCGGTACTGTAACGTCACTCCTTCCAATTTTGCTCATATTTAAACTTGGTAGTAAAGATGTGCTTCTTGACGTCGACTACATTGCCCATTGTGTTCCGTGTTCAGCTGTTCATAGAAACAACTTTTCTATACTAAAAACGAATCTAAAGCAGAAAGAATGACTTCATTGTAACAGGTTTTACCCATATGGTTCAACCATCTCCGTAGAAGTTGCATGCCACTTTCCTGGTATCCTATTGAGGCCGGGTAGACCTGAGATCCGTTACAGACTGACAACGATTGTACATCCACTGTGGAAATGAAACCATACAACTAGTTTAAAAAGGAAATTCACTAACAACTGCTCTACTACAGTTCTCACCAGGCGCCCTAGCTATGCCTGAAATCAAAACCGACGGACACAAGAAGAGCCACATATATTTATAATTTGAGAATCCCTGATTTAATAGAAGAAAAGCAAAGAAGTTGAGCTTTGCATGTTGAACGTTGGCATCTGTATGAATATGTTTACAACAGACTAGTTGTGTGCAGAAATTAGCATATGATTGACATGTGCCGTGCATTCCTGGACAGAGCTGAACTGATGTCAGTTATGATATCCGACCAGCAACAATGAGCACTTGCATGAAACTGCTATGTCGAGTTTGAAGCTACAACTGTAGAGTTTGAGGCTACAACTGTAGAGTCATGGGCTGCTTCTCACACATGACATTTCTTTTGGAGGAAGCTCACATAGACATTAGCAACTGTCATCTGAACAAGAAATTTAACATTGGCGTTACATGTACAATACTAAACATGCGAGATAACTAGTTAGTTAGTGAGTCAGTCATTCAATCAGTCATTTAATCAGTCATTAGTCAGTCAATTAGTCAGTCAGTCAGACAGTCCTTTAGTTAGTCATTTAGGTAGTTATTTAGTCAGTCGGTTGATCTGTCGTTTGGTTGGTTTGCTGGTCAGTTGATCTGGCTTTTGAGACCATAGTTAGTTAGCTGGTTAGATTAACTATCTTAGTTAAGTTAATTTAGTTAGTATTAGTAATATTAGTTATATTAGTTAGTTAGCCAGTCAGTCAACCATCCAGCCATTCAGTCAGTCAGTCAGTTAGCATGTTAGTTAACAGAATGAATGTTAATAAACTGCTAGCTAACATATAGGTGCTCATTATTTGAAAAAGATGGCAAAAGTTGACATGCTCATAGTTAGTGTTGAGCGAGGAGTATCGGTAGTCATCGGTGCTCTTGTTTGTGTGTTCAATGTTGAATTCTAATGTCCCTATTTGAAACTTGTCAATTTGTTGTATGGCTAGTCTATAGTCATTCGGAATATTCGTTCTGATAATTGCTGTTTTAGCTAACACGTTGCTGCATATATTTGACAAGCTGTTTTACCTAACCTTTGCTTGACAGGTTATAATTTGGACAAGCTGTTTTACCTAACACTTTGCTGCATATATTTGACAAGCTGTTTTACCTAACACTTTGCTGCATATATTTGACAAGCTGTTTTACCTAACTCTTTGCTGCATATATTTGACAAGCTGTTTTACCTAACACTTTGCTGCATATATTTGACAAGCTGTTTTACCTAACTCTTTGCTGCATATATTTGACAAGCTGTTTTACCTAACACTTTGCTGCGTATATTTGGCAAGCTGTTTTACCTAACACTTTGCTGCATATATTTGACAAGCTGTTTTACCTAACTCTTTGCTGCATATATTTGACAAGCTGTTTTACCTAACTCTTTGCTGCATATATTTGACAAGCTGTTTTACCTAACACTTTGCTGCATATATTTGACAAGCTGTTTTACCTAACTCTTTGCTGCATATATTTGACAAGCTGTTTTACCTAACTCTTTGCTGCATATATTTGACAAGCTGTTTTACCTAACACTTTGCTGCATATATTTGACAAGCTGTTTTACCTAACACTTTGCTGCATATATTTGACAAGCTGTTTTACCTAACACTTTGCTGCGTATATTTGGCAAGCTGTTTTACCTAACACTTTGCTGCATATATTTGACAAGCTGTTTTACCTAACTCTTTGCTGCATATATTTGACAAGCTGTTTTACCTAACTCTTTGCTGCATATATTTGACAAGCTGTTTTACCTAACACTTTGCTGCATATATTTGGCAAGCTGTTTTACCTAACACTTTGCTGCATATATTTGACAAGCTGTTTTACCTAACACTTTGCTGCATATATTTGACAAGCTGTTTTACCTAACACTTTGCTGCATATATTTGACAAGCTGTTTTACCTAACACTTTGCTGCATATATTTGGCAAGCTGTTTTACCTAACACTTTGCTGCATATATTTGACAAGCTGTTTTACCTAACACTTTGCTGCATATATTTGACAAGCTGTTTTACCTAACTCTTTGCTGCATATATTTGACAAGCTGTTTTACCTAACTCTTTGCTGCATATATTTGACAAGCTGTTTTACCTAACACTTTGCTGCATATATTTGGCAAGCTGTTTTACCTAACACTTTGCTGCATATATTTGACAAGCTGTTTTACCTAACTCTTTGCTGCATATATTTGACAAGCTGTTTTACCTAACTCTTTGCTGCATATATTTGACAAGCTGTTTTACCTAACTCTTTGCTGCATATATTTGACAACATGTAAGATGAGATGTTTGAGGGAATGTTATTAATAAAATCTACATAATAACCAATGATGGCATAGAACATATCATAAGAACATCACATACATCGACATAATAAGCAATGATGGCATTGAACATATCATAAGAACATCAAATACATCGATATAATAAGCAATGATGACAGAACATATCGTAAGTACATCAAATACATCGACATAATAACCAATGATGACATCAGATACATCGACATAATATCCATGATGGCATAGAACATATCATAAGAACATCACATACATCGACATAATAACCAATGATGACATAGAACATATCATAAGAACATCAAATACATCGATATAATAAGCAATGATGACATATAACATATCGTAAGTACATCAAATACATCGACATAATAAGCAATGTTGACATAGAACATATCGTAAATACATCAAATACATCGATATAATAACCAATGATGACATAGAACATATCATAAGAACATCACATACATCTACATAATAACCAATGATGACATAGAAAATATCATAAGAACATCACATACATCGACATAATAAGCAATGATGGCATTGAACATATCATAAGAACATCAAATACATCGATATAATAAGCAATGATGACAGAACATATCGTAAGTACATCAAATACATCGACATAATAACCAATGATGACATCAGATACATCGACATAATATCCAATGATGGCATAGAACATATCATAGGAACATCACATACATCGACATAATAACCAATGATGACATAGAACATATCATAAGAACATCAAATACATCGATATAATAAGCAATGATGACATATAACATATCGTAAGTACATCAAATACATCGACATAATAAGCAATGTTGACATAGAACATATCGTAAATACATCAAATACATCGATATAATAACCAATGATGACATAGAACATATCATAAGAACATCACATACATCTACATAATAACCAATGATGACATAGAAAATATCATAAGAACATCACATACATCGACATAATAAGCAATGATGGCATTGAACATATCATAAGAACATCAAATACATCGATATAATAAGCAATGATGACAGAACATATCGTAAGTACATCAAATACATCGACATAATAACCAATGATGACATCAGATACATCGACATAATATCCAATGATGGCATAGAACATATCATAGGAACATCACATACATCGACATAATAACCAATGATGACATAGAACATATCATAAGAACATCAAATACATCGATATAATAAGCAATGATGACATATAACATATCGTAAGTACATCAAATACATCGACATAATAAGCAATGTTGACATAGAACATATCGTAAATACATCAAATACATCGATATAATAACCAATGATGACATAGAACATATCATAAGAACATCACATACATCTACATAATAACCAATGATGACATAGAAAATATCATAAGAACATCACATACATCAACATAATAACAATATGACATAGAACATATCATAAGAACATCACATACATCGACATAATAACCAATGATGACATAGAACATATCGTAAGTACATCACATACATCAACATAATAACCAATGATGACATAAACATATCTAGTACATCACATACATCAACATAATAACCAATGATGACATAGAACATATCATAAGTACATCACATACATCTACATAATAACCAATGATGACATAGAACATATCATAAGTACATCACATACATCTACATAATAACCAATGATGACATAGAACATATCGTAAGAACATCAAATACATCAACATAATAACCAATGATGACATAGAACATATCATAAGTACATCACATACATCAACATAATAACCAATGATGACATAGAACATATCTAAGAACATCAAATACATCAATATAATAACAATGATGACATAGAACATATCGTAAGAACATCAAATACATCAACATAATAACCAATGATGACATAGAACATATCATAAGAACATCAAATACATCAACATAATAACCAATGATGACATAGAACATATCGTAGGTACATCACATACATCAACATAATAACTAATGATGATATAGAACATATCATAAGAACATCACATACATCAACATAATAACCAATGATGACATAGAACATATCATAAGTACATCACATACATCAACATAATAACCAATGATGACATAGAACATATCTTAAGTACATCACATACATCAACATAATAACCAATGATGACATAGAACATATCATAAGTACATCACATACATCAACATAATAACCAATGATGACATAGAACATATCGTAAGAACATCAAATACATCGATATAATAACCAATGATGACATAGAACATATCATAAGTACATCAAATACGTGTAAAAAAGAAAACAATGACATGATTTGGTAATCTCGTGAGAGTATATAGCAATAATTTACCACTAATCTCGTGAGAGTATATAGCAATAATTTACCACTGAATGACAATCGTGGCATATATTTACAAGATTACAGAACCACAGTAAACGAATCGTTCATTTTTTAGGCACCACTTATACCTTCAGCAGTTTGCCATTGCTTTCTGAACGGTAAGGTCTTTTTTTACAGTTCTTCAAAATCACAAAATCTACAGAACAAATTAGCTTCCAAACTGCACGCCGCGGAGTTTGAACTAGGCATTCTTGGATTGTGATCGAGCTTACTACCGTTTAAGCTAGAGAAGCCCACATTTAGCACTATGTTTATACAATAGTAGAAAATCTGGTGCAAGAGCAAGAGTAAGACATAGAAACAGGTGGATTAACAAAAAACTATGACAGAGATACGATAACAATATGAGCAACAATATCAGTAACAACTGTTGTAATATATATGTGTACAATATGAGCTTATGTCAGCAACAACTGTTGTAATATATATATATATGTACAATATGAGTTTATATCAGTAACAACTGCTGCAATATATATGTGTACAATATGAGCTTATATCAGCAACAACTGCTGTAATATATATGTGTACAATATGAGCTTATATCAGCAATAACTGCTGTAATATATATATATGTACAATATGAGCTTATATCAGCAATAACTGTTGTAATATATATGTGTACAATATGAGCTTATATCAGCAATAACTGTTGTAATATATATATGTACAATATGAGCTTATATCAGCAATAACTGCTGTAATATATATATGTACAATATGAGCTTATATCAGCAATAACTGCTGTAATATATATATGTACAATATGAGCTTATATCAGCAATAACTGCTGTAATATATATATGTACAATATGAGCTTATATCAGCAATAACTGTTGTAATATATATATGTACAATATGAGCTTATATCAGCAATAACTGCTGTAATATATATATGTACAATATGAGCTTATATCAGCAATAACTGCTGTAATATATATATGTACAATATGAGCTTATATCAGCAATAACTGCTTTTAATATATATATGTACAATATGAGCTTATATCAGCAATAACTGCTGTAATATATATATGTACAATATGAGCTTATATCAGCAATAACTGCTGTAATATATATATGTACAATATGAGCTTATATCAGCAATAACTGTTGTAATATATATATGTACAATATGAGCTTATATCAGCAATAACTGATGTAATATATATATATATATGTACGTGAAATAAAACTTCAGTTTCAACAACGCTTATCAGGAATGGGAGACTACTTTTTTAAAATATCAAGCCCCTTTCGAAAGTATTGCAGAAAACAAGAACTCGTAACTCCAGCAAGAATCTGCAAAACACACATTGTAACCTACAACATTACAAGCTGGGCTGATGAAAACATTCTCAATGCTCAGATTCTGCAGCCCTATAGTTGAAGAACAGTAATCACATATTCTTGGTAGGGTATTGTGCAAATAATCTACAGGAAGATTTGTGTCTGTGGCGAAGTTGCTTTAAATGCTTTACCTTGCATCCTGAATGTCGTGATTCCGAATCCGGAGCACGCCATTAGGTTTGCAAATGCATTTTTATCAGATATTTTCTGAATCTGCCAAGTTTAATATTCCTGGTACCTCTGAAGTCGGCGAAGTTTCGCCTGAATGGCGAGGGACACCAGTCAAATGGTAAAGCAGGCTATCAGGCAAAAATCAGTTAGATGCGCCTTACCAGGTGTCATGTCTAACGCCCGAATTCACAGTGGGCAAACGAAGAATAAGAGGAATATTCTCGACAATTGGCTTGTCTTTTCTATAGAGAATGACTGAACCATAATGTAGAAATCCGGTTCAGTCAAGTTAATCTTCGACTTTAGACCTCTTTTAGTTTTGTTTTTCCAACACCAGTTTGAACCAGTTTGGAAGAACCAACACAAGTTAAGTCAATGTGAGTGTCAAAATTACATTTATATTTAGTTTGACATATATTTCTGACAATATTGTTATTTTTGTATTTATAAATTGTGAGAAAATTGGAAATCTCTGATTAGATTTAAGATATAAGTTCTCTGACGGTGCACTTTACAGAAACTAAAGACACTGAACAACTATAGGTGAACGATAGAGATGCCTGGAATGTGATGACGTCTATTATTTATAACGTTCCCCTTTTTTATTATTTTGTTACATTTTCTCTTTATGTATACACACACACATACACACACAGACAACACAAATGCTATACCCTGCAGTTACTGTCGAAACGCCAGAACTGAAAGTTCTCTGTTCTCACTCCAATAATCGTCACGAACACAATAATAGAAGTCTATGGACCGTGTTCATGGGTAGGCGTCCTATTTCCCGTTTGTTGATATCTTTGTATGCTCCATTCAGGAATAGCTTAACTTTAGTTTGTCTCGCTCTGATGGACCAGACACTTCTTCTGGGATCACTGGGCTGTCAAATCAGTTGTCACACAAGCAAAACCTGTTCTAGACATCCTTTGTAAGGATCATACAATAATTCATGAGAACTGGGTTGCACGGTGAGCCACAGGACTAACACCAGCAAGAATGAGATGAGTGTAAAGATATGTTAGAAATATATTTGTTATTAAAATCAGTCTTTGTATGTGAGATTTCCATGTGTTAATATATGAGATCTCCATGTGTTTGTATGTGGGATCTCCATGTGTTTGTATATGAGATCTCCATGAGTTTGTATGTGAGATATCCATTTGTCAAACATTTAATATATCATTATAATCTGCATGAGTTTCTATATCTGGTCTACATTTAGCAAACTCTTCTTGCAACGCTCCATATCCACCACCTGTTCAACTACTCTTTGTGATTTGTATGTAATCCGAGTCTAAGAGTGACTGGACGTTGTGCCAGTTATGCGTCTAAAAGAAGGACAGAACATCCGATTTCTGCGACGCTTTTATTTTACAAATGTAACTTTCCTAGACCCCTAGCACAGTCGCCTCTTACGACATGTCTTGCAGGTTTCAGTGTTATTATTCTTTTGCTACCCTTGCTAGCCCCACCACAATATGAGTGTAACAAACATAAACAGAGTTTTACAGACGAAGTACTAACTTCATTGTCTGGTACTTTCTCATATATCTCCTTCTTTCTCCACTTTCTCCACTTTCTCCACTTTCCCATATGTCTCGTTCTTTCTCCACTTTCTCCACTTTCTCCACTTCCCCATATGTCTCGTTCTTTCTCCACTTTCTCCACTTTCTCCACTTTCTCCACTTCCCCATATGTCTCGTTCTTTCTCCACTTTCTCCACTTTCTCCACTTCCCCATATGTCTTGTTCTTTCTCCACTGAAATGAAACGCCATCTGCCAAAACGACTCAATAAAACACTAACTCCGTATCTTCGGCAACAACTCTAAGATTCTCTGAAATAATGCAATATTGAGCCGAACAGCCTGATCCGGATTTAGGTTATATTTCTAATGACATTATATTTCTGTGTTCCACGGTAACGAGGTTTGACGAACATTGTTCCATGGTAACGAGATTTGACAAACATTGTTCCACGGTAACGAGATTTGACAAACATTGTTCCACGGTAACGAGATTTGACAAACATTGTTCCACGGTAACGAGGTTTGACGAACATTGTTCCACGGTAACGAGATTTGACAAACATTGTTCCACGGTAACGAGATTTGACAAACATTGTTCCACGGTAACGAGGTTTGATGAACATTGTTCCACGGTAACGAGATTTGATGAACATTGTTCCACGGTAACGAGGTTTGATGAACATTGTTCCACGGTAACGAGATTTGATGAACATTGTTCCACGGTAACGAGGTTTGATGAACATTGTTCCACGGTAACGAGGTTTGACAAACATTGTTCCATGGTAACGAGATTTGACAAACATTGTTCCATGGTAACGAGATTTGACAAACATTGTTCCACGGTAACGAGATTTGACAAACATTGTTCCACGGTAACGAGGTTTGATGAACATTGTTCCACGGTAACGAGGTTTGATGAACATTGTTCCACGGTAACGAGGTTTGATGAACATTGTTCCACGGTAACGAGGTTTGATGAACATTGTTCCACGGTAACGAGATTTGATGAACATTGTTCCATGGTAACGAGGTTTGACAAACATTGTTCCATGGTAACGAGATTTGACAAACATTGTTCCAGGGTAACGAGATTTGACGAACATTGTTCCACGTAACGAGTTTGACAAACATTGTTCCACGGTAACGAGATTTGACAACATTGTTCCACGTAACGAGGTTTGATGAACATTGTTCCACGTAACGAGTTTAGACGAACATGTTCCACGTAACGAGGTTTGATGAACATTGTTCCATGGTAAGAGATTTGACAAACATTGTTCCACGGTAACGAATTTGACAAACATTGTTCCACAGTAACGTTTGACAAACATTGTTCCACGTAACGAGGATTTACGAACATTGTTCCATGGTAACGAGATTTGACAAACATTGTTCACGTAACGATTTGACAACATTGTTCCACGGTAACGGATTTGACAACATTGTTCCACGTAACGAGATTGACGAACATTGTTCCAGGTAACGGATTTGACAAACATTGTTCCACGGTAACGAGGTTTGACGAACATTGTTCCACGGTAACGAATTTGACAACATTGTTCCACGGTAACGAGGTTTGACGAACATTGTTCCATGGTAACGAGATTTGACAAACATTGTTCCACGGTACGAGTTTGATGAACATTGTTCCACGGTAACGAGGTTTGACGAACATTGTTCCACGGTAACGAGATTTGACGAACATTGTTCCACGGTAACGAGGTTTGACAAACATTGTTCCACGGTAACGAGATTTGACGAACATTGTTCCACGGTAACGAGGTTTGATGAACATTGTTCCACGTAACGATTTGACGAACATTGTTCCACGGTAACGATGTTTGACAAACATTGTTCCACGGTAACGATGTTTGACAAACATTGTTCCACGGTAACGATGTTTGACGAACATTGTTCCACGGTAACGAGATTTGACGAACATTGTTCCACGGTAACGATGTTTGACAAACATTGTTCCACGGTAACGATGTTTGACAAACATTGTTCCACGGTAACGAGATTTGACGAACATTGTTCCACGGTAACGAGGTTTGACAAACATTGTTCCACGGTAACGAGATTTGACGAACATTGTTCCACGGTAACGAGGTTTGACGAACATTGTTCCACGGTAACGATGTTTGACGAACATTGTTCCACGGTAACGAGATTTGACGAACATTGTTCCACGGTAACGATGTTTGACAAACATTGTTCCACGGTAACGATGTTTGACAAACATTGTTCCACGGTAACGAGATTTGACGAACATTGTTCCACGGTAACGAGGTTTGACAAACATTGTTCCACGGTAACGAGATTTGACGAACATTGTTCCACGGTAACGAGGTTTGACGAACATTGTTCCACGGTAACGATGTTTTACAAACATTGTTCCACGGTAACGAGATTTGACGAACATGATTTGCGCTAGTGAACACGTGACATACACATTTCCTGGGTTTCGATACCAGCTTGAGCATTGGTTTCGATACCATCTTGAGCGTAGGGGTCGATACCAGCTTGAGCATGGGTTTCGATACCAGCTTGAGCATTGGTTTCGATACGATCTTGAGCGTAGGGGTCGATACCAGCTTGAGTAGGGGTTTCGATACCAGAATGAGTAAAAATATTTAAAAAATATTTCTTACTGTGCACGCGTTACGTTATGTATTAAGGGAGGCCATGTCTTATAGACAATTGAGAATCTAAAATACAAGTCCCCCTGAAGTCGGAGTAAGTTCTGCCTGAATGGCCAGGGACACTGGTGAGAAAGAAAGCTAGTCTACAGGCAAAAGTTAATCAGGAGCGCCATATTCGTCGCCTTCACAACGCCTGAGTTCATAGCGGACTATAAGAAAAATCGTGTTTCTGAAACATAATACGTTAATCGAAACTTTATTAGAAGGGAGAGTTGAAGAACGACAATCACGACCAAGACTGAGACACGATGAAAACTAGAAGGTGGTGGGGGCGTTCAACGATGCAGAACTTACAGTCTAGCATAGTGCAACATCAAGGCAAGTAACAACGGATGTTGGAGGTTCATTTCAGTCAACTTTCAATGCTGAGTAGCACCTGATGATGATGATGATGATATGCAGACTAGCGAGTTTGTCATCACTCAAATCTCGCTTCATTCTGTCACCCATAACAGGCATTTGTTGCCAAATCTGTCCCTGATGTATTCAGTTAACTAACTAGGTAAGGGAAACTGAGCACCGATCGAGTTACATTGACTGCAACGAGTGCGTTCATTCTTTTGTTGTTATTGTGTTCCAGTATATCGATGATCATCAAATATGTTGGTCTTGAACTACAAATTATATATTTATAATCTATGGGAGATAACCAAATAAACAACGACATTTGTGTTTCAACGTTTATGTCCCCTTAAATTGCAAATCCTGAGAACGACTTTTTGAAAAGGGGAAAGGGGGTTGGGGGTAGAGTGAATTATGTAACCAATTTTCATACGTTGCGGTATATAGGAATTACATTGTTAGGTTTATACTTTTCATTTACCAACAGCACATGATGGTAGATGTTTCAACATCTTTGTCTTTGTCTTATTGCCATTGCTATTTGGATAATTATACCGTCAGACGTGTTCTTATGATGAAGTCAACTGTTGTCGGGAGTTCTGATGCAGTGAAGTTTTGAATGTAGAGACATCTCTAATGTATTCAACTATATTCTCCCCATAATAAATATGGCCTAGTATTGTCGACTTCGGCATTTCTTCACAAAGAGAGAGAGAGCCATCTCGAAACTCCTTGTTCAAGCTACAGCAAATAATAACAAAGTACTGTAGTTTTACAAAATACAAAAATAATGACAATACACTGGAACGTTTCGACGAAAAGACCTTTTGATGGAAACGTTGTTGTGTATTGTTTTTGTAAAACTACAGTACTTTGTTGTTACGTGTTTTGCCATTGTTACTTAGTTTTACTGCAGCCTCCCCCTATATGGATAAAACTAAAGCATACAAGTCATGTCAGCAATGATCAGCGACAGAACATCGTACGGCATCCCACTTTTGCATGGTTTTCTATACAAACAATATTCCCATGATAACATACATATCCCGCGTGCAGATTTTGAAAACATCAACTAGCACAAAACACAGGAATAGGGCGGGATAAGTCGAATTCCCCACTGCGGCGTTTTAGACACAGATGGTAGTCGTCACCTTGAAACCAGGAGACGTATCAAAATCATACAGGCCTCCTTTACTTTGTGTCACTCTGGTACTTAGTTGAGGTAAGTTCAAAATGAACGCCGTTATATTGGAGCATTTTTGTATGACCAAAGAACACAATGGGTACAAGGCAATGAACGTGCAGATCACCTGGCTGATACAGCAGTGGTCGAGGAAGGATAGTCAAAGGATAGTACATATATCATCAATGCCGTAAGAGAAGCAGGTTGTATAGAAGACGTTGAAAATATTTATAAATTGACATCTCTATCCAGAGTGAATGAGATAAAAGTGAAAATGGAAACTGTCAGACACGAATACTTTGTACGTGGCATGATACATTTGCTAAATCAACACAGAGCGGTTGTGGATGGTCGTTATACGTTGGTAAAGATATTGTGGAGAACAACAGTGCACCTTTAGACCTGTCCGAAGTGCTGTGATGATGAATATCACTAATCACGCTATCATAATGCTACTTTCACAACTATATGGTTTTTGTTTTATAAGATTATCCTTGTGTATGTTTACTATTCACTCTTTGATTGCCTTATTTCCGACTACAATATCGATCATTTCTTGGCAATATATAAGCCTGCAACATGTTTTTATATGGAGCAAGCTATGACAGCCGCATAACAAAATACAAATTATATTTGCTATCTAACGTTGTTGTGTAACTTTACTGCAGTCTCTGGTTTGAATCTCTATAATAATGGCCTTTTTTGTCGCTGTTTAATAGGTTTGGTAGGTTTTTTAATAGTCAAGGGAAATAACAATAGAAAAGATAGAAACAAAACAAATTCATGAATTATCTAACTTTACTAGCACTGAGATTAGCCAGAGCCAACAATAAACTTATCTAGAGTTGGATGTGGTTGAGGAGTAGCTTAGTTGTTAGTGAACTCGCTTCTTAGGATAGTGGTCCGGGTTCAATTCCACAGTGGGCGTGGAACCTTTTCCTACCGGAACAGATGTCAGGTAGACCAATTTGGTAACAGAAAAATCATTGAAAGCAGAACGGCCGGCGTGATGCTGACTACATCACTAATCATTTGCAATCGTTGCCCGAGTGGTTACCGGGGCACCAAATGTAGGGTGTAAAGAATAGAACCAATGTTGCCTGTCATGTATATCGTAAGAGGCGATAAGAGGGTTTGGCTGAAATCGGATGCATATGTCCTAAACGAGTAGAAGTCTATGCGTTTAGGAGCCTACCAAACCAAAGTGCAACGTATATACGTTCTTGGCAAAGATCAAACATATCACAAAGAGTAATTAAATTTTCGTAAAGAACGAACGCAAAGAAGAAGAAGAAGATGTGCAGGCGTGATGTTGACTACACCCCCCACCGTGTGCCGGCATGACGTTAACTACACCACCCCCCGTGTGCCGGCATAATGTTGACCACATCACCCACAGTGTGCAGACGTTTTGTTGACTACACCACCCACTGTGTGCCGGCATGATGTTGACCACATCACCCACCGTGTGCCCTCATGATGTTGATTACACTACCTTCTCTTTAACTTGTTTATCCCTACCATAGCTGCCCATGTTGAATTGTTCATTATTATAGAGTACGATTGAGTATCACCATGAGCACTAAAAAAGCGTTGTACACCACAATCTTGATCCC
>CM036761.1:20056111-20231505 GCA_020796225.1 Arion vulgaris
TTGAAACACAAAGTTAGATTAAAATAAAAACCAAATATTTAGAAAGTTGAAATTTTAGTCACACACCATTTAGACACATTCAAGCATATTCCTCCATTACATGGCAGAGATTACCAAGGTTCGAAGCCTAAGAAGTGAAACTGATAAATAAGGAGAAATAAAGTTACGGCTGGACAGCAGGATTCAAACTAGGGTAGTCCCGGTTACATGTCGAATGGAGAAATACCTTTAAGGACAAGACAAACATGAAGTTTGACTGATAAAGGTGCAGGATTTCGCATTTCCTTCTTCTGTCTGAACTTAGCTAGCCGTGACCTTGTAATTCAGAAACTATTTTAGGTTTATTTGATGTTTCTTCTTTATATGACGAAAGAGAAGAAAATTTGACATCGTTAATCGACTCGTCGTCTTTCGTGTATAGAAACGGAAGAGATGACTCGATGATGCTGACGGACTCGTTACTATCCTCGTAACTAAACGTAAGTTCATTAGCTCAACGCTAATAGACTCATCGTCTTTACTTTTTTTTTTGCTGGCTAGAATACATAATTAGTTGATTTTTTAAGACTGCGAGACTCGGATTGTAAATGTCCGGATGTCAAAGATAACCTCAAATTATTACTCCTTTGTCCTTCTCTGCTTTTGCTGTTAGACGTCGCAGGTTTAACTGATAATCGGTTTCCGAGATAGTGCACGATCGGTCGCTTGATATGATATTGTAGAGCTTTAAGATGTTTGTAACCCCATCAATCCATCGTTTTCTTGGTCTGCCCCTTCCTCTTGTTGATTCCATTTTCAGGTTGTACTCTCTTGCAACTGGTGTATTCGAGTTCATTCTCACCAACTGGACAAACGATCTGAGTCTCTGTTTTTCAATGGATCTAACAGCAGGTGTTGTTCCGACTGTTCTAGTTTCCTCATTTCTTATATGGTCTCTTCTTGTTTTATTTACCGCTTTCCTCAAGCATCTCATTTCACAGGTGGTAATTTTGCTTTCTTGTTCTTTTATCAGGGCCCATGTCTGGCACTGGTAGCATAGTGTTGGTATACAGACTGCATTTATAATCTGTCTTTTAGTCTCTACTGGATTTGCTAGGTGTTTCAAGATTGTAGTAAGTTGGTATGTAATGTTGTTGGCTTGCTGGATTCTAGTTTCGATCTCTCTGTCCAGTCTACTATCAGATGTGAAGACACTCCCGATGTATTTGAAATAAGAAGCTCACACGAAAGATGTTCACTGTTGCTGATCTGCCACCCTTCTACCAATCGTTTCCCATGCCAAGCCATGATCTGTCAATTATCTTTCAACAATTTTTATTCATGTTTTCTTTGGGCGTCAAAAACTATTTTTCTATCCTCTATCCAAATGAGAGATGCCCGAGCCAATGTTCCTGCTGGCATGCATGTCTAATCCATCTGTATTCGTTTGATGGTCTCCAATGATGTACAATTTGATCGTTTTAAAAGTTCATAATTTGTTTTCATAGTTGGCCAGATAATTAACATGATTCTTCTTAAACTTTTGTTTTGAAATGTCTCCAGTTTGTGAATAATGTTATATGTCAATTTCTTATATATATATATATAAACACAATAAGCGTATCGCATGTGTTTGCGCCAGCACTGTTCGATCGAACCTGATCTGATTTACCTGTGTTCTGTAGTCGACGCTGTTTGAAAAAGATACGACTAAGTAAAGCTCATTTTCCTTCGAGAGTTAACTGGTTGTGCTAGAAAACGCTCGTCTGCAGGGCTTGACAATGTGAGCCGTAAGAAATAAATGTGGTTCGAATCCTGTGTTTGGTAAATTATTTGTCTTCGAGATCTTTAATATTGTTTACTTATTGAGCAAGTATCAATTTCTAGCACTTACTACTGTATAATAACACTCAACGGACATGTACGACTGTTGTGAGAATGTGCGGTGTTGATATATCCGGAACTAAATCAATGCAATTTTTGGTTGTGAAATTTGACAGCAGTCTGTGTTTCGGGGACCATGTTGAGCATGTCATTGTCAAGGCACGTAAAGATCTGGCGACAATGAGAGTCAAGGCGACTACTAATATATAACAACGTCTGTTTGTCATCCTGTATCATGCGCTGTTTCTTTCAACCATTGAATATGTAGTTGACATCCTTAGTGTAAGACGCAAAATGAACGACTGGAGAGAGTACAGAATGAAGCTATGTGTATCATCCTGGGTTACACTAGGAATTTTCCTTTATTGTCCGTTTCTAATGTTCATGCGAATAATAGTTCTTGACAAATATTTTCATCTTTTATGAAGTAAAGAATATTTTTTTGGGGTAATGTAGATTCATCAAGCTGTAAAGAAAGCTCGGTAGTCTTCAAAATATCAATTAGAGAACTCACCACATCCTCGAACATTTGGTCGGTCTCGACACTGTATTATGAACGCGCCGGACGCCGATATAAATTCCCAAAGGGAGAGAGGGCCCTGTACATGATTCAAGTAATAGTGGTGAATCTAAAACACTAACCAGACTACAAGAATTCCAAGTCAAGTGGGGTGTAGCTAGACAAGAACAATATGCTAGTAGCAAAAGAAGAATAGTAAACCAACAAAGCACCGTGGTTATTAGTGGCAACACGCTGAGAGACATATTGAGGGGGAGATCGGAGCACTTATGAACTAATTGGTTCGATGTGCAGTGATGATGATTCGACGACTAAACTAAATTGTATTATTACTCAATGGGATTAAAATAATAATATCAAACGATGACTTATGCAGTACAGAACCTCACTCACAGTTGACAGTATCAACTCTTTACCGATAGTGTGCGGTTTTCCCGATTAAGGAATAATTAGGGAAATGTATGAAGCCTGTAATCCATAATTTTCTTATTTTGATGCCGCCGAAAGCACACCAGCCAAAGTTGAACGTCTCGAATGTTGATCTCTGAGCATTTGAAAGTAAGATAAATGTGTATCTTTGCTGTCAGGATGTATTTTGTTGAAATGTTCTTATAATCGGGAAAGTTTCATCTTCATTTGAATGCACCTTGTGGAACATCAGACACATTGGTATGTCTTGTTTCAGTATATATATATGGAACTGCAGTAAAACTATTTGATTGGCAAAACACGTAATTCAGTACTGTAGTTTTACAAATGACAAAACAATGACAAATAAGCAATTCGACCAACAGGCCTTTATCAAGCAAACGAACAAACAGGAGTGACAAATTAAATGAAACACAAATGGACGACCAAATACAAACGTATCTAAGGAAAATCTGAATAAAAACGAATAACGAAATAAATGTAACACAAAAACACATAAAAACTAGAAATAGAAAGGAAAGAAACAATGAAACATCTAGTAAATATATAACTTGAATACATGAAACATATACCATATAGATCAAAGCAGGGAAGAGAAAGTACTAAGAAGCATAAGAATGGAATATAACATGAATGCATGCAACATATACCCATATAGATTACAAAGCATGGGAAGAGACATATTGAGAGACATCTCTTCCCATGCTTTGTAATCTATATGGGTATATGTTGCATGTATTCATGTTATATTCCATTCTTATGCTTCTTAGTACTTTCTCTCCCATGCTTTGTAATCTATATGGGTATATGTTGCATGTATTCAAGTTATATATTTACTAGATGTTTCATTGTTTCTTTCCTTTCTATTTCTAGTTTTTATGTGTGTTTTTGTGTTACATTTATTTCGTTATTCGTTTTATTCCAGATTTTCCTTAGATACGTTTGTATTTGGTCGTCCATTTGTGTTTCATTTTAATTTGTTACTCCTGTTTGTTCGTTTGCTTGATAAAGGCCTTGTTGGTCAAACGTTGCTGTATTTTGTCATTGTTTTTGTCATTTGTAAAACTACAGTACTTTGTAATTACGTGTTATGTCTTGTTTGTGAGTGATTAAATACAAAACATATTTCAAATAATCGACATTATATTGTCTGCATTTGGGAGGGGAGAGAGTGGGTGTTCCGACACGGGTTTATCTGTAGAAATTAAACAATATGAGTATTATGAAAGAGTAGTAGAACTATATGTTCGAAAATATTGTAGTAAATACGATAAATTACGTCAGGAATCTGCATGACCTTGAATTTTCATCTGAATGGGGCGGAGGTTGGTCTTCAACGCCCCATAAAAATGACTTGGAAAGAAAGTCCCCTTCTGACTTCCTGCGTCCACCGGTGGACGGTAGCACCCACGTTGGGAACCTATAGTTTAGACCACCAGGAGAACCTCTGAAGTCGAAGAAGGCCCGCCTGCATGGCGGGAGACACTGATAAAAGGGGAAAGCAGGCCTTTACGCAAAAATCAGTCAGAAACGCCATACCAGGTGCCCTGACTACGTCCGAATTCATAGGGGCTAACGGAAGAAGAAAGCAACAGAAGGGACCACATGCGCGAAAAAATAAGGTCACAATGCAACGCCAGTGAACTGCCACTGACCAAACCCTACTCCACATCCACATGGTGGCCCTAAAAACAGATTGCTACACCGTAGTTTGGCTAAGTGGGTAGGTATCAAAGGGGAGCTACCATGTGATGAGATAGTAGTGCAGTGGCGGCTCATGATCATTTTTGTTGGTGGGGTCAAGCACATATTTGGGAAAAATCATGGTTTTAGATTAGGTTATATATTAATATTCACATATTTACTTATACATGATTTTTAGTGGGGGCTACAGACACAGAAGCTGTGCAAGCCGACGAGAAATTGGTTACAGAAAGTGTAGCAGTGAATTGTTTGTAGGTGTCAAATCATGCAAGCCAAAGTCAAGCTGATTGGTCGTACCAACATTATCCAGCACAAGGGATGTGTGCTCTAGCTACTGCTGTTCATAACATACATGGACAACATAAGTAGAGAAGCAGGAAAAGAGGAAGAAAATAATATTTCAGAACTTTTCGCGACTGATTGCAGAAAACGAAGAATCTCTCCAGAACCATTTGAGCTTAGTTAACATCAAGGGAGGAGTTTCTCTGATAAAGTCTGGTTTCAGGAGTTCTTTCTTCTTCTACGTTCTCACTAGATTGGGATTTCGGATTCTCTAATAAAGGCAGCCGTCTGCCTCAGATTATCAGCCACGCCATACAGTTTGTCTTGGATGTTAGTGTAGTGGGCCACCTCTTTCTTCTCAAGTCTGCATACTGAGGGCAGTTCTGTAGGATATAATTCCTATGATTTCTGCTTCCTGTTTGTGCCGACCTCTTTCAGCAGTAAGTTTTGGCCACCCTCGTGATGGTAGGTCTGACATTCTTACTGCGTGACTAAATCTCCGAGGCAGATTGACGACCGTAGAATCCATTATCTCATTCCTCATTGTGAGGGGTCGTTGCACCATGTTATGTGCCTTATGGCCTGGTGCATCCGTTTTCTGCAAGCATTTGTTTTGGCTTAGCATTCCCTATGTTTCAGGAGCTCAGTTCTAGCATAAAGTTTATCTTCAAGGTAGTCAGTGTGGACAACTGTCTTTTTCTGAGGTCTGCATCCAATAGACAGCTTTGAAGGAAATGTTCTGATGTCATATTTGCACATTCACAATGACAGCCGTTATAAGACGCAGATTTTAAATTTGGCCTAAACTTCATTGAATTGAGAGAACCCCCTCAAGTTGGAGAAGGCACACCTGTATGGCGAGGGACACTAATGATAAGGAAAGCAGTCCTCAAGCAAAAATCAGTCAGAAATGCCATACCAGGAGCCCTGCCTATGCCTGAATTCATAGTGGGCAAACACAAGAAGAAGAAGAATTGAGACGTTCCATCCTCAAGGAAATTCGAGTTGGTGCATTCTTTCTCCTATGAAGTATTGGGCAGGTTTTACCAGAGATTTCTTTCATCCTATGAGCTACACTTCTCGCGGCAAGGGTGTGTCAAATGCTGTGAGGTGTGAAGATTTCTACTTTAAGAATGTCTAATAAATTTATGTGTAAAAACAGACAAGGTTGCTTTGCAAATCTCTGTTGTCTTGTGGGCAGTCATGCAAGAACATACAAGAACATAGACTTCATGATTTTCCCCAACCAAAGATGAAACAATTCAATCTAAACAGACATGAATATTCATCAATTAAAATAGGACATGTATGCATCATGCAGTTAATGACTTCATTCAGATATCTTACACGGAATGGGACTGCCAACTGAATTCATGGAGGCAACTCATTTCTCTGCTTACACATCTGAGCATGAGTTACAGATCGCAAATGTATTTGCTGTGGAAGTGGTGTCTCATTTTCTTATGGCATGTTCTGAGACCAAGTATTACAACCTGGTCTATTCTGAGCAGTTATTCATCTCTTGTGTTTGTGGTGAGTATATATCTATTTTGCATTGTGATGTTAGTAGATCAGAATGTGAGTAATGCTCAACCAACCTGAGGTTTTCTAAACTTCAATTGAAACAAATAACAGCTGTATTGATGGGAGAGTATGGCTGATTATCTTAAGGAAAACTTCACAGACAATTAAATGCGTTCTCTTCAATGACTTGGAGTCCTAAACTTATCCCAGTAAAGCTAATTTGAAGGAGAAATTGTGGGGCACTCGCAAGGACCTCCTTCTGACAACAAGATTCATGCAAGAAACTCGTCTCACTGTTCAAACCTCCGAGCATAGGAAACTGACAAAGATTTACATTTTCTTCTCTTTAAATGCAAATAATAAATGTAGAATCCAGTCTCACAAGATTAAAAAAGAAGTAACAAAAATGTTATTGTCCAGCTGTATAATCTGACATGTTGTGGATAATTGTATTTTTCGACATTGTTTATTTCTATAATTGGAGGTAATTATTATTTTTAATAACTAGAGAAAAGAGGATCTGAGAAAAATAACAGCAACAGAAGAATTTTTTTTAATGAGAGAAAATAGAAGTATTAGCAAAAATGTTTTCGTGATAGTAAAAGTATC
This sequence comes from Arion vulgaris, assembly GCA_020796225.1. NCBI lineage: Eukaryota > Metazoa > Mollusca > Gastropoda > Stylommatophora > Arionidae > Arion > Arion vulgaris. Next base: position 20,063,043 of record CM036761.1, read on the forward strand.
ATAGACAAATTATGAAACAGTGTTGATGCATTCATGGACAATACTTTCAGACAAGCAGAAAATATATGCTAACTGACTTAATACTTGATGAAAACACACAACGCACTGAAGAATACTATAAAATCTTGCTACAATATTTCACAGCATTAGAAGCATTTTACTAAAGAACAGAAAAACTTATTAGTTATTGGTTACGAAACTGATGTCGTTGCACTCTGGGCAGACCCATAGGTGCTCAGTCTCCCCCAAAAGATATAGAAGAGTATGCACACTGATGATTCCCGTGGCTCGCTGATTAAACACACTCCTCACTCTCCCTCAGGCATCCAGTTCTACTTGCACAATGGGAACTCCAAACTGCTTAAATCACTGGATCAATTCAACATCTATTTTAGTGTCTTCATCCAACTGGCAGTCGCAAAGAGACAGAAGAACATCCCCTTTATCCATCTTCAACTCCCCAAAATCGATGCAAGCCTGTCCGCTATCTCATTGCCGTAAACACCCACATGCCCAGGATAGGTGGTCCACGTAACCTCTGGAGGTTAGAAACTTCTATAGACAACATTCATTCATACCGAAACCTGCTCTATTGGATCTTGTGAAGCATCGACTGAGAGTCAGATACAACAACGGCCCCAGTAAATGGAGTCTCAGCAAGCCAATCGAAGACAGCAGTAATGGTCTCAACCTCCATCTTCATACTGGAAGTAGTTGTCCTGTATGCTCCACTTTGCTCTGCAACAACCCTACCATGCGCATTAGCCAAGAAATCCCAGCCTGACTTTCACCAAATGCACCAACCCTTATTTGAAAAACTTATTTGATATAGCAACAAAGAATGCAACTAGTAATAAATCATGGCAGTAAACCATACAAGGTGCTGGAATAGAATACAAATAGTATGAACAGCTGGTAAAACAAGGACATTTAGAAGAATATTTACTACAGAGATAGATCCAAATGACAAAAATGTGAGAAAATGATAGGAACAATAGACAATGAATGTTTATAAACTAGAGAAATTGAATATTTTGGTTGTTAATCTTTTCATGTGGGATGGGTTTCTGTAATGTGTTAGTGTTGGCCTATAGACTTGGACACAAGAGGTTTATGTAATGTGTTAGTGTTGGCCTATAGACTTGGATACAAGAGGTTTGTGTAATGTGTTAGTGTTCTCCTATAGACTTGGATACAAGAGGTTTGTGTAATGTGTTAGTGTTCGCCTATAGACTTGGATACAAGAGGTTTGTGTAATGTGTTAGTGTTCGCCTATAGACTTGGATACAAGAGGTTTGTGTAATGTGTTAGTGTTGGCCTATAGACTTGGACACAGGAGGTTTGTGTAATGTGTTAGTGTTCGCCTATAGACTTGGACACAAGAGGTTTGTGTAATGTGTTAGTGTTCTCCTATAGACTTGGATACAAGAGGTTTGTGTAATGTGTTAGTGTTGGCCTATAGACTTGGATACAAGAGGTTTGTGTAATGTGTTAGTGTTTGCCTATAGACTTGGACACAAGAGGTTTGTGTAATGTGTTAGTGTTTGCCTATAGACTTGGACACAGGAGGTTTGTGTAATGTGTTAGTGTTCTCCTATAGACTTGGACACAGGAGGTTTGTGTAATGTGTTAGTGTTGGCCTATAGACTTGGACACAAGAGGTTTGTGTAATGTGTTAGTGTTCTCCTATAGACTTGGACACAGGAGGTTTGTGTAATGTGTTAGTGTTGGCCTATAGACTTGGACACAGGAGGTTTGTGTAATGTGTTAGTGTTCTCCTATAGACTTGGGCACAGGAGGTTTGTGTAATGTGTTAGTGTTCTCCTATAGACTTGGATACAAGAGGTTTGTGTAATGTGTTAGTGTTGGCCTATAGACTTGGATACAAGAGGTTTGTGTAATGTGTTAGTGTTCGCCTATAGACTTGGACACAAGAGGTTTGTGTAATGTGTTAGTGTTCTCCTATAGACTTGGACACAGGAGGTTTGTGTAATGTGTTAGTGTTGGCCTATAGACTTGGACACAAGAGGTTTGTGTAATGTGTTAGTGTTCTCCTATAGACTTGGACACAGGAGGTTTGTGTAATGTGTTAGTGTTGGCCTATAGACTTGGACACAAGAGGTTTGTGTAATGTGTTAGTGTTCTCCTATAGACTTGGACACAGGAGGTTTGTGTAATGTGTTAGTGTTGGCCTATAGACTTGGACACAGGAGGTTTGTGTAATGTGTTAGTGTTCTCCTATAGACTTGGACACAAGAGGTTTGTGTAATGTGTTAGTGTTCTCCTATAGACTTGGATACAAGAGGTTTGTGTAATGTGTTAGTGTTCGCCTATAGACTTGGACACAAGAGGTTTGTGTAATGTGTTAGTGTTTGCCTATAGACTTGGATACAAGAGGTTTGTGTAATGTGTTAGTGTTCTCCTATAGACTTGGATACAAGAGGTTTGTGTAATGTGTTAGTGTTGGCCTATAGACTTGGATACAAGAGGTTTGTGTAATGTGTTAGTGTTCTCCTATAGACTTGGACACAGGAGGTTTGTGTAATGTGTTAGTGTTGGCCTATAGACTTGGATACAAGAGGTTTGTGTAATGTGTTAGTGTTCTCCTATAGACTTGGATACAAGAGGTTTGTGTAATGTGTTAGTGTTCTCCTATAGACTTGGATACAAGAGGTTTGTGTAATGTGTTAGTGTTTGCCTATAGACTTGGATACAAGAGGTTTGTGTAATGTGTTAGTGTTCGCCTATAGACTTGGATACAAGAGGTTTGTGTAATGTGTTAGTGTTTGCCTATAGACTTGGATACAAGAGGTTTGTGTAATGTGTTAGTGTTCGCCTATAGACTTGGATACAAGAGGTTTGTGTAATGTGTTAGTGTTGGCCTATAGACTTGGATACAAGAGGTTTGTGGGTTCAATTCCATACTCAACATTCCATGAGGAAATAAATTGGCTCTCCTACCTCTTGCACACTAGGATCTAGAAATGTGAAGTAACAGGCACTTCATACACTAAGGTCTGATAGGGTTATGGAAATTAGAATCAGAAATCTTCTCATAGTCCATCACTAGAATCAGAAATCTTCTCATAGTCCATCACTAGAATCAGAAATCTTCTCATAGCCCATCACTATAATCAGAAACCTTCTCATAGCCCATCACTATAATCAGAAACCTTCTCATAGTCCATCACTTTAATCAGAAACCTTCTCATAGCCCATCACTAGAATCAGAAACCTTCTCATAGCCCATCACTATAATCAGAAACCTTCTCATAGCCCATCACTATAATCAGAAACCTTCTCATAGTCCATCACTAGAATCAGAAACCTTCTCATAGTCCATCACTAGAATCAGAAATCTTCTCATAGTCCATCACTAGAATCAGAAATCTTCTCATAGCCCATCACTATAATCAGAAATCTTCTCATAGCCCATCACTAGAATCAGAAATCTTCTCATAGCCCATCACTATAATCAGAAACCTTCTCATAGCCCATCACTATAATCAGAAACCTTCTCATAGTCCATCACTAGAATCAGAAACCTTCTCATAGCCCATCACTATAATCAGAAACCTTCTCATAGCCCATCACTATAATCAGAAACCTTCTCATAGCCCATCACTATAATCAGAAACCTTCTCATAGCCCATCACCAGAATCAGAAATCTTCTCATAGTCCATCACTAGAATCAGAAACCTTCTCATAGCCCATCACTATAATCAGAAACCTTATCATAGCCCATCACTATAATCAGAAACCTTCTCATAGCCCATCACTAGAATCAGAAATCTTCTCATAGTCCATCACTAGAATCAGAAACCTTCTCATAGTCCATCACTAGAATCAGAAATCTTCTCATAGTCCATCACTATAATCAGAAATCTTCTCATAGCCCATCACTATAATCAGAAATCTTCTCATAGCCCATCACTAGAATCAGAAATCTTCTCATAGCCCATCACTATAATCAGAAACCTTCTCATAGCCCATCACTAGAATCAGAAACCTTCTCATAGCCCATCACTAGAATCAGAAATCTTCTCATAGCCCATCACTATAATCAGAAACCTTCTCATAGTCCATCACTAGAATCAGAAATCTTCTCATAGCCCATCACTAGAATCAGAAATCTTCTCATAGCCCATCACTAGAATCAGAAATCTTCTCATAGCACATCACTAGAATCAGAAATCTTCTCATAGCCCATCACTAGAATCAGAAACCTTCTCATAGTCCATCACTAGAATCAGAAATCTTCTCATAGCCCATCACTAGAATCAGAAATCTTCTCATAGCCCATCACTAGAATCAGAAATCTTCTTATAGCCCATCACTAGAATCAGAAATCTCATAGCCCATCTCTAGAATCAGAAACCTTCTCATAGTCCATCACTAGAATCAGAAACCTTCTCATAGTCCATCACTAGAATCAGAAATCTTCTCATAGCCCATCACTAGAATCAGAAACCTTCTCATAGTCCATCACTAGAATCAGAAATCTTCTCATAGCCCATCACTAGAATCAGAAATCTTCTCATAGCCCATCACTAGAATCAGAAATCTTCTCATAGTCCATCACTAGAATCAGAAATCTTCTCATAGCCCATCACTAGAATCAGAAACCTTCTCATAGCCCATCACTAGAATCAGAAATCTTCTCATAGCCCATCACTAGAATCAGAAATCTTCTCATAGCCCATCACTAGAATCAGAAACCTTCTCATAGCCCATCACTATAATCAGAAACCTTCTCATAGCCCATCACTAGAATCATAAATCTTCTCATAGCCCATCACTATAATCAGAAACCTTCTCATAGTCCATCACTATAATCAGAAACCTTCTCATAGCCCATCACTAGAAAGTACCACAGATACCTGTAAGTATACTAAGACATTTATTTCTAGAAAATGTGTCAGATAAATTGATTTTATCAGAGTAAAACTTGGTAATCCTGGAGGAATTGTATTGGTTAAATGATCAACAAAACATTATGTATGGTAGATTTACAAAGTACAACAAACAAAGTCAATGGACTTTGTCAGACTATCATACTTTGTGTTTTGTTTATCCTTCACCTTTGGTATTGACTTTATTCTTTATGAGTCATTTGTCAACAGTTTTCTGATATCAGTAATTTGTCGAATAAATTACTGAAACATTTGTAAAAGCATACGCACAATTATGTACTGAAAAATGCTACAGATGACAGTTGTAACAAATGTTATCATCAATCCATTCATGATCCATCAGTCACATCCTGATACATCTTCTCTGTGGTCTTCTCCTCTCTGCTGGGATGACTCCTACCATAACGGTTTTCTCAGAGCATTTGTATATTTTTACATGTCCAAAATATTTGAATTTTCTAAATCTTATTTGTTACATCAGTCCGTTTTCTTCAATTTTGAGTTCTTTCTAGATATATCTATTTGTTCTCTTCTCTGTCCATGATATACGGGGGACTCCTTTTGTAACACTTATATTCAAAAGCACATATGTTTTCCACTGTCTTATTAAATGTCCATGCTTCATACACATATGTTGTCGCTGGAAATATGCATGCTCTTAGTATTCTGATATTTGTTTGATGAACCAATAACTTTAAGTAGAGAGAAATAGAGAAGCTAAAGTGTAACAAGTTTCATATAATAAAATCTTTAGAAATGTTAGAGTTGATGAACCAATAACTTTAAGTAGAGAGGAAAGAGAAGCTAAAGTGTAACAAGTTTCATATACTAAAATCTTTAGAAATGTTAGAGTTGATGAACCAATAACTTTAAGTAGAGAGAAATAGAGAAGCTAAAGTGTAACAAGTTTCATATACTAAAATCTTTAGAAATGTTAGAGTTGATGAACCAATAACTTTAAGTAGAGAGGAAAGAGAAGCTAAAGTGTAACAAGTTTCATATACTAAAATCTTTAGAAATGTTAGAGTTGATGAAAATGATAATTTGTGCAAAGAAAATGACATAGATAATAAATTTATGGTGATTCAAAACAATAAAACGACCCCTAACCACATATTTTAAATATATTCAACATTACTTTCCAAAATAAAATGCAATTGTCCTCATAGCATAGACATAAGTCACCACAGCCCAGAACAATGTCAATAACTAAGTAAACACAAATATTTGTATGATAATTTATAACAACAAAGGAATGGGAGACTTCTCATTTTCCTCAATAATCAAGAAAACAGTAGTAAAACTGTATTCAAAATACAAAGCAAAGAAGTTTTATAAAACACATAAGCCAGCGTATACATTTCTATTAATATAAACCTTATACTAAAACATGTCCTCCTTGGTGCTCTAATGTGATTAGTATATGTTGTACAACAGCAAAGATATTCATTTAAGAAACAGTTTTTAGCAAGTTCACAAATCCAACGCTTGCATAGTAAAATGTAAACAAAACACTCAATACAGAAAAGAGAAATTGTTAAGTACTACTTAGAGCAGAATACTACAAAGACATAACACTGAACATATGATATAAAAACATGTCACAGTAAGACATGTCATGTGCAAACATTTATAACCATTTCAATGCTGCATAATACACTTTAAGCACAATTACAAGAGTATGAGATGAGAAATACTTTGACAAGTATGTAGTTACAGTTCCAACTTCATGGCAATAAGTTGCACAATAATTGTCCTGTTTCTTTCTGTTTTCCAGCAAATACCACTGTGCATTTTATGCTCATCATTATCTCTTATGAACTCATGAAGCAAACAGAGATCCTGACACAAACCAGCAGCTTTCACACACATTAAATGCATAAGGCAGCCTCCAGAGTGCCAACACTACCATCTGCTACTTGAATTTGCAATTCATGTAGACGAAAATGGCCATCGCAACAAAAACACAGCAGTCTGTACAGGCTTTACTGCCTAAGACAGCTGCTAGATCACCGGAGACTAGCTGTCCACCATTTTCTGTACATGCATTTCGCAACACATATACGTGGCACAAACAAAAAGGAATGCAAATGAAATTCACGGTGTTGCTTCAAGCACCAAACTCAGTAGCTCAGCAATGAAACCGGCTCCAAGTCCAAACAACACACCAAGATCTTAATGGCTCTCCTGCCTTGCGTCATGTTGGCCAGACAGTTTTGGACAAGTATGAATACTGAAAAAGTGTTTCTATTTTTCTGTTTACTTTCCTTCTATTTTTCTCATCCACCATATACAAAGAGGCAATAAATGAAACATGTTTTGCAACTAGAATGACAATTTTTCTCAATGGTTTGAGGATACATAAAATTGTTGTCACTCCTGCATATTATGCTCAAAACAAAACAGTCTTTAGATAAGAACAATAGAAATACTTGTATACCGAAAGTATCACTATATTATGTATGGTAGTTTTACAAAGTACAGTAGAATGACAACACGTTGATACAGTTCTGTAATCTACCGATATTAGAATAACAACATGTTGAAACAGTTCTGTAATCTAACGATATTAGAATGACAACATGTTGATACAGTTCTGTAATCTACTGATAGTAGAATAACAACATGTTGATACAGTTCTGTAATCTAATGATATTAGAATAACAACATGTTGATACAGTTCTATAATCTACCGATATTAGAATAACAACATGTTGATACAGTTTGTAATCTACGATATTAAAATGACAACAGTTGATACAGTTCTGTAATCTACGATATTAGAATAACAACATGTTGATACAGTTCTGTAATCTAACGATATTAGAATGACAACATGTTGATACAGTTCTGTAATCTACTGATAGTAGAATAACAACATGTTGATACAGTTCTGTAATCTAACGATATTAGAATGACAACATGTTGATACAGTTCTGTAATCTACTGATAGTAGAATAACATGTTGATACAGTTCTGTAATCTACTGATATTAGAATAACAACATGTTGATACAGTTCTGTAATCTAACGATATTAGAATGACAACATGTTGATACGGTTCTGTAATCTACTGATAGTAGAATAACAACATGTTGATACAGTTCTGTAATCTAACGATATTAGAATGACAACATGTTGATACAGTTCTGTAATCTACTGATAGTAGAATAACAACATGTTGATACGGTTCTGTAATCTACTGATAGTAGAATAACAACATGTTGATACAGTTCTGTAATCTAACGATATTAGAATGACAACACGTTGATACAGTTCTGTAACCCACCGACATTAGAATGAGGCCAGAACCTATCTGCTATCATAACACTATCATTTGGCACAGAAAATATAACAAAACAACATACACTACCACATAGAGATGTGCAAAAAATGTGTGCTCAGATTACAAATGCACAATAATGTCATTTAAAAAAATACCAAACAACATCAAATAGAAATTTATAATTAAAAACCCTTTAATTCCTCATTTCCAGGAACCATGTATGTATTACATTGAGTTTTTTTTTGCCTTTAAAAACAGACTTTAACATTTTGTTTTATTAAAAAAATTGCACAGTTAAGTCAAAGATATCTTGACCAGCTAAAAGAAATTTATTTATCACAAAATCAAACCAAAGATATGGCTACAATGATAAATGAAATAAAAATGTATCACTCTTGAGTTATGTACTCTTGTGTGAAGACAAACCCCCATATGTATATCACAATTTGTTATGTTGTGTGTGTAATCCTATATATAGGAAAGAACATACACCAACATTATAAATTATGAAAAGATTAAAAATAGTTTTCAAATGTTAGTTGTTATTATAACAGAATTGTTGATTGCTAGAAATACAAATACATGAGACATAAGTGTTGACAATTATGTTAACCAGATTTAAGACTATCTTACAAGAAGAAGTGAAATGTTACCATGCTTCTAAATTTGAAAAGTGGAATTTTCTAAGTTTGGAATTCAGTTATGCTCTATTAACTGATTGGCTCCTATAAGCCGCTTAGAGCGTCACTATTTATTTGTTTTAGAATGATCTTAATTCTTTCCACGCGCAGTTATTTCCTCAGTTGTACGCAGTTAATTTAAGGGAGGCAAAAATGCAATGGGTTATTTTTTTCAAATCATAACTACTCATCAAAAAATAAACATATATATATCTTATATACTAATTTGAAGAAAACCGGAGAACCTATTAGAATAATAAGGTTAAATAGCAATACATGGAATATTTGAGAAGAAACTGGGGCAAATATGACAACATAAATAGAAAAATTATAAATTGTTAATGACATATGCAACACTTACATGACATTATAACAGCATCTTCAAAATATATCCCTATGTGCTTCTAGAAATCATTTTGTAATCCAATTTGTGAAGTCCAGGCAAAATTTTATAACAATATATCCAATAGAAATGAAGATATGATGAAAAGTTGACATCAAGCTCCAGTTGGGCTTTGATAGCCATTTTATTACGATGATCGCCTGCCTGATTCACATCGTTATATTCTGGATCGGAATCATTACTAATACTACTTATAGTACTACTATTACCCAAACCGTCTAGGCATTTTTCTATAAAAATCAGCACCTGCTCGCCTGATACATGCATGGGACACTTATTACCTGAAGGGCCTGGTCCCACATTGAACTGCTTACAAAACTGCGTCTGTAGAACAACAAATAAACTTGAAGCAAATCGAAATGTGGGTGAATGAACGATGAAATCGAAAGTGACGCTATTAAAGTAAAGGAACCGGAAGAATACTATTAAAAACTAAAATTATTAGAAGTAAAACTAGAAAGACTTGTATAAACGAAACAACTTGAGTGGCGAATGAAACAACTCGAACGGCAAACAAAACAACTTGATGGCGCAGTGTATGGCTTAAAGCGTGGAACAGAAGTCGCTGTGGCACATTGTACTGCTTAAAGCATGGAAAGAGTAAAAGAAAATTCATTTACCTACAAAATGGTATATTACTCATAAAAATATGTTAATAATTAAGAAAACTGCAGCTGAATTTGTACATACACCTGCAATGGTAAAATAGGACCTAAATTTAATTCAGACACAATCCGTTTTTCAATTCAGTAGCTAATCAGTTAAAGGCTCTTTCCGCAGTAGCTATATATTTCCTAAATATAGTCATATATTTCCACATTAGAGTTAAGATATCAATATATATGACTAACAAATAATTGTAAATGAATTTATTTCATTTTGATTGTAATCTCCATATCCCAAAATACTGACTCGCTGTATGGCAATGCTAATTATAAACTGACACCTGACTGGCTGTATGGCAATGCTATTTATAAACTGACACCTGACTGGCAATGCTATTTATAAACTGATACCTGACTGGCTGTATGGCAATGCTATTTATAAAAACCAAATTGGCAGTGCAGAGTAAAACATTTCCAAACTGAGGTATTCTATTAAAACATTTTGGGCATCTGCCAATTGACTTATTATCAAAAGAGTCATACTCCCTAAAATGAACAAACAGATCTTCTCTGAATATACTACATAAATGTGTAATGGCTGACATATTTTATTTTTATCCCCTCAATAAATAACCAGTAGTTAATGATGGTATTGATGTTATTCTAGCATTGCGATACCATGTTGATAACTAAAATCTAAACTTATATTTGAAACACAACATGTAACTTATCACAACCACTTACTGCTGACAGTAGAATCTACATGCCATGATGACTATCTGTACTTAATCTTCATTAAATGGTTTTTGTAAAAACAAGTAGCAATGTTCTCGTCAGCCTAGTATTATTTTTAACTTTTAAAGCACAGCAGAAAACTCTTGACATAAAGAAAAATATGAATGATGATAAAAATAGCAAAATCATCAATTAGAATAAAAAAGTACATTAATCTTGATTAGAAGGATCAAGTACAGTCAATTTTATTTTGTCTTTGTACTTTCAGGGGCAGACTGGCTACGCTTCATGTCACAACCTCTAGAAATTCCTGAGAGCTGGTGAATAGCTTTGTTATCGTACAGCTCAAATGTTGAATCACTGCTGGTTTGAGCCACTGCATTGTTGATCATAGCCAATGCTACAACCTTCACTGGTGAAGATATTGCAGTTGGAAAAAAGTATGTCACTGGCTTGAGAAGTGTACGAAATGCTGCCTCCATTGGTCTACTTTCTTGACGATCACACAATAAAACACTGCAACATAAACACATAAGGTAGACTGTAATCAAATTATAAACCAAAAGTCTAAGTGGAAACCACCAAGTACAGTAGTTTCACATAGTCAGTTGTTGTCTTTAGTAAAACTACTTTACTTGTGTGTTCTTATCTTGCACCATACAGAAATATACAAAAATGGATTCACTATTACTGTTATAGTCCTGAAAGCAATTAACTTGTGTAATAATAAAATAAACCATGAATATGGCCATCGGCGAAGTGGGTGAACTGGCTAGAGACAGAGTGAATTTCAGATGTGCCACAAAGAGAGCAACGTCCTATAAAGGACGCACCTTGATGATGAATAATAAAATAGAAGTGCTGAAAAAAGTAACAAATCTTCACAAAGTATAAAAACAAGACAATTAGTGAATAAGCCCCAAACAATGATGATTTCCTGTTCGTCTTGAGAGACAACGGATGAATGGTAGATTCTATTTCTACTGTCTCATAGCATGTTTATTGTCAGTAAGCTGTCCAAGTCTGGCTTCATCAGTTTAAACATTCTGTCTCCAGCTGGACCAGTTCCAGGCAAGATCTGTTGTCTTGTGTATTCATGTTAAGTGCCTTCAAGTCACGCTGTCATATGCCTTTGTAACAAAGGAAGGGTTGCTGCTATTATGCCAGAAACAAGATCCCGTATAAATATCCTTACAAATCTAGCCACTATCCACTGTGTCAGGTGACCCAGCTACTCTAGGTGGCACTGGCAGATAAAGGAAGCTATGCTAGAACTCCAGATTCACTCCAGTGAGTCTTCATCTGTGATCAACTTCTGCTATATGACTACTGTATGTCTCATAAACAGGGCGGTGCGCTTGAGGTCTTCATTGGTCCCCCACAGTTTGTTCTGAAGGGTTGTTCATGTTGGCCAGATTATTAATGATAAATCTCAGATCAGTAGTGGGGTCAAAGGTGCATGAGGACAATGCCATGCCAGGATTAGTGAGCTGGCACTAATCAAGATACTACCCCACCTCCACGTGGTGACCCTGGTAACAGACATTGGTTCCTGTCTGGCTAAGCGGGTAGGTATCGAGGTGGAGCTACTGTGGCATAAGTAGCGATGCAGACGTAGTCACGTTGGATGAGATCTGCTTGAAACACAGATGAGCGGAATCCAAGAGTCACTATTAATGCACAACTCTCTAATGTACATATCACTTGAATATAGTGCGCGTTTCTGCTCGAGGAACTACTACTGCCTTGTAGTCAGATTGGGGATAATCAAGGGCTAGCAAAGTAAACCATACACAAAAATGGACAGTAGGCAAAAAAGGAGTCCAAAAATGACGGGTTACCTGGGCAACAACCTCAACAACCTGGGAGGGCAGGTGTCTAAAGGTAGCTACCCTAAAAGAAAATAGCAACCTGCTGCCTTGCAGGTCAGCTGGGGACAGTCAAAGGCTAACAGAGAGCGAACCCAGTAAGCTCTGGCTGAAATCGGACATGTCACCGAAGGATAAGCACCAGAGCTCCAAAAGGCGCTGATCGATGTGACGTAAAACATACGTTCTTGGCAAAGGTTATTTATATATCACAATAAGAATGATAAATATGGCTGAAAAAGAACGTGAGATCAGTAGTGAGATGTTAAAAAAATACTTAGAGTTGCAATAGTGAAGTTGATAATACTTTTTGCTAGTCACCACATGCCATGATGGGATTCTGAGGTTCAATATCAGCTTCCCCCAAAACAATTCTCAGTATGTGGTTAGACTACTCCAGGAGATCATTGATTCTTTACTTGGAGATATAAATTACAAGTACCAAACAATTCTCAGTATGTGGTTAGACTACTCCAGGAGATCATTGATTCTTTACTTGGAGATATAAATTACAAGTACCAAACAATTCTCAGTATGTGGTTAGACTACTCCAGGAGATCATTGATTCTTTACTTGGAGATATAAATTACAAGTACCTCTGAAGTTGGAGTAAGGATCGCTTGAATGGCGAGGGATACTAGTGATAAGGAAAGCAAGTATTCTCACAAAAATCAGTCAGAGGCACAATATTAGGTATCATGACTAAACCTGAATTCATAGAGGGCAAGCAAATAAATAAAAAAAACTTGACAAATAAAACTATTAATTTTTTTTCTGCTTCATCTAATCATGACTAGCCTCAAAGCGTCAGTATAAGAAAAGATTTATAGAACAGGCCTTTTTTGTGTTCTTCATAAATATTATCTATACAGTAAAACTATGTAGCAATGGTAAAACATGTAAAAATAAAGTACTGTAGTTTTACAAAATACAAAAACAATACATTGTAACGTTTCGACCAAAAGGCCTTTATCAAGCAAAGGATACAACAGAAGTGACGAATTTCACAGCACAGTACATATAGAATACAACAATAAAATCCTAACAGGCCTAGAATGAAAATATGATTTTATTGTTATATTCTTCTTCTTTCTTCTTTACGCTGGTTCTTTACGACCAATTTTAATCATTCTTTGTGATATGTTTGATCTTTGCCAAGAACGTGTATATGTTGCACATTGGTTTAGTAGGCCCCTAAACGCATAGACTTCTACACGTTTAGGAAGTGCATCCAATTTCAGCCAAACCTCCTTAGTTGCCTCTTACGACATGTGTGGCAGGTAACAGTTGTTCTATTCTTTACACCCCAAATTTAGGCCCTGTAACTACTAGGGAATTGTATTCTATATGTAATGTGCTGTGAAATTCGTCACTTCTGTTGTATCCTTTTCTTGATGAAGATCTTTGGTAAACGCTGTGTATTGTTATTGTTGTAAAACTACAGTACTTTGTTTTACGTATTCTGCCATTGCTTCATAAATAGCATCATTCACAGTCTCCGTTATTTCTGTGGTCCACCATTTGCGTAGACGACCTTTTGCTTTGTATCCACTGTATCAGAGTAACATTGATTTTTGAAGCGCACTGTCTGTTGGTAATCTGCTTATGTGTCCAAACAATTTAATTTGGTGTTTCTTGATGAAGTTTAGTACTGATGTTGTACTCATTTTTTCCTGATGTCTTCATTTCTACCTGGTCTCTTCTCGATACTCCCAGCATTCTGCCAAGTCTCTGTCATAACCAGCTTTCTTCTATCATTTGATGTCGGCGTCAAGGTTTGGCACTGATAGCAGAAAGTCAGGAGAAAGATTGTGTTGTACAATGCTCTTTTAGTGTTCATGGTGACATGCTTGTAATATAAACTATTAATATAATAATAAAACTATCAAATGACTACAATTATTTTTGAAATAGAGGACACAAACTAGAAAGAAATTATAAGAACTAAATTTAATAGCAATAAAACTAAAATTGAGACCATTTTAACCATTATTTGGATTCTCAAATAAGTGCCAACATTTATTGTTTGTATGAGCAAAATGTCCTGATAGAACAAAGGTAAAACGTTACTTTAAAGAGGCTTTAATCCTATATACAACTAACAAAACTGAAACCATGAGTAAACTAGATATTGAATTGAGACAGCATTTGAATAAATTAACCGGTAAGAAGCAATAATTTTCTTCTTTCTCTAGTCTTGTCCCGTAGTCTCATTGTGTGTGTGTGTGTGGTGCCCACTTTTAAGAAAACATAGGGTGGCATGCATTTTCCAATCTATGATAAAGTCTAATTTCAGACTCTCAGGTCGGCCCAGCTGTAATTTGGTGCAGGAGAAATACTGGGAAGTAAAGGTGGCTGATGTGATGTTGAGCACATCTCCCATCACATGTCGGCGGTCAAAGAAAAGTAAGGGTGTAACACTGTATTTCTCAATGTACCTCATGGTATGAAAATAGGTTCCTCCTAAATCTTACAACATCCAAACTTGTATGATACTAGTCAGAAATTAGACAACAAACATGACCATACAACATCATGTGAGGTTACATATTAACTGAGTAATTTATATATTTTATTCTTCATGAACAAAATTCTCAGTCAATGAAATTGTATGAGTTATATAAGTCACAAACTTACCCCGGTCTATAGACTGACAGTCTACCAAAATGCATCACTTTCAGAGCATCCTCCACTTGACCCTAGATAACACAGAAAGTTAATATCTTATTAATTATTTGAACCAACATTCTGCACTGATTCAGAGATGCTCAATTTTCTTCAGTAGATAGCAAAATCTTTGTATACTGATGGATCAATTAGTTTGCTCATTACACATAATACTTATTCATCCTCTCATGCTACATTCTCTTGCTACATTTCCTATTTCAGAATCACTGATTCTATTGAAATTCTGACATCAATTTGCAACAAATTTTGATGTGATGCAATCCACTTTCAAAAACTTGCTGCCTTGTGCTAGAACACATATATTTGGAACACTTTGTCCAGCTTCCCTTTCTTTCTTTATTTTCTCCAATCCTGTTTTTCCTCACAGCGTCAGGGTAAGTAGACATTTCTAGAATGAACTTTTGTGTACACTTCATCAATAGTGTCTTTTGTCACCTCTGTTATCTCTGAGATCCACCTAATGCGTGGCAGGCCTTTTGCTTTGTATCCACTGTATGGGAGTAACATTGCTCTTTGAGGCAAAATCTGTCAGTGAGACACAGTACATGGTTGGACTACAATAAACCTCTAATTCTTTACTTGTGGATCAAATTACAAGTACCACTGAAGTCGGAGTAAGTCTCGCCTGAATGGTGAGAGACAATAGAGACAAGACTTTATAAAACAAATTAGTTTGAAGTACTATATTATGTGCCAGGACTACGCATGAATCATAGCGGTTGAAAGCTAACAAATAAAATCATGGAGAGATATACATTCAGGGTGAAATAAAACTAACAAAAATGAATTAGACGACATCATTTTTTTTCTATTCAACAATAAATGTGTTAATGTAATCTAGACTTTTGATGTGAAGAAGGTTATAAATGTGAAGATTATAAATATGAAGATTATAAATGTAAGTAATGTAATTATAAATGTGAAGGTTATAAATGTGAAGATTATAAATATGAAGATTATAAATGTGAAGAAGGTTATAAATGTGAAGAAGGTTATAAATGTGAAGGTTATAAATGTGAAAATTATAAATTGAAGAATTATAAATGTGAAGAAGGTTAGAAATGTGAAGAAAGTTAGAAATGTGAAGGTTAAAATGTGAAGAAAGTTATAAATGTGAAGAAGTTAGAAATGTGAGATTAGAAATGTGAAGAAAGTGAGAGTTAGAAATGTGAAGAAGTTAGAAATGTAAGAAGGTTAGAAATGTGAAGAAGGTTAGAAATGTGAAGAAGGTTAGAAATGTGAAGAAGGTTAGAAATGTGAAGAAGGTTAGAAATGTGAAGAAGGTTAGAAATGTGAAGAAGTTAGAAATGTAAGAAGTTATAAATGTGAAGAAGGTTATAAATGTGAAGAAGTTAGAAATGTGAAGAAGTTAGAAATGTGAAGAAGTTAAAATGTGAAGAAGGTTATAAATGTGAAGAAGTTAGAAATGTGAAGAAGGTTAAAATGTAGAAGTTAGAAATGTGAAGAAAGTTAGAAATGTGAAGAAGGTTAGAAATGTGAAGAAGGTTATAAATGTGAAGAAAGTTAGAAATGTGAAGAAGGTTATAAATGTGAAGAAAGTTAGAAATGTGAAGAAAGTTAGAAATGTGAAGACGGTTAGAAATGTGAAGAAAGTTAGAAATGTGAAGAAGATTATAAATGTGAAGAAGGTTAGAAATGTGAAGAAGTTATGAAATGTGAAGAAGTTAGAAATGTGAAGAGTTATAAATGTGAAGAAGGTTAGAAATGTGAAGAAGGTTAGAAATGTGAAGAAGGTTATAAATGTGAAGAAGGTTAGAAATGTGAAGAAGGTTAGAAATGTGAAGAAGGTTAGAAATGTGAAGAAGGTTAGAAATGTGAAGAAGGTTATAAATGTGAAGAAGGTTAGAAATGTGAAGAAGGTTAGAAATGTGAAGAAGGTTAGAAATGTGAAGAAGGTTAGAAATGTGAAGAAGATTAGAAATGTGAAGAAGGTTAGAAATGTGAAGAAGGTTAGAAATGTGAAGAAAGTTAGAAATGTGAAGAAGATTAGAAATGTGAAGAAGGTTAGAAATGTGAAGAAGGTTAGAAATGTGAAGAAGGTTAGAAATGTGAAGAAGGTTAGAAATGTGAAGAAGGTTAGAAATGTGAAGAAGGTTAGAAATGTGAAGAAGGTTAGAAATGTGAAGACTGCTTACAAGTAACAACCGACTGTGAATATAAACTATGAGTTGGACTAAAGATTCATACTGACCTTTGTTCGAGGGTACAGAAAGCTGCTATTCTTGTCTGCACCTTGAGATGAAACTAGAGAAAAATGGTGACAGTTCTGAGACTTGGCAACTTCTGCTGACATCAGGACATAATCATGATCCACTCTGATGAATCCTTGCTGTGAAACAGTCATTTATTGTTCAAGTAAAATCCAGACAAAAACTATGAGGATAAGTCAGAAAGGAAGGAGTGCCCCTGTGGCTAAGCTTCTGGGTCTAATGTCGTGGGTTCGAATCTGGACGACATTCTGTTCACGACTGCATTTTTTCCATATACCCTAGTATTGTTGCAGGAGCTATAGAGTTTATGCAATAATCTCGGCAAGTGGCATGCCATTTCTGCGGAGAGGTACCGAGCCATTTGGGGGTAAAACCCGGTGCAATGAAGTTAATACTTGGCTTTAAAATCCCTTTATTAGATAGTTGAAAGCGTTGTTGTAATTTAATAAAGGTTTCATTATGTTGTATAAGCATGGGGCTTAATGTTAATGTTTGACTGAAATCAGATGCACATGTCCTAAATGTGTAGAAGTCTATGCGTTTAGGGCCTACCAAACCAATGTCCAACGTATACAAGTTCTTGGCAAAGACCAAACATATCACAGAGAGTGATTAAAATTGGTCGTAAAGAACACACACAAAGAAGAAGAATGTTAATGTGTAGCAGACAATAACTACTGCATGCATATGCATGCAACTGAGTACCAGAAAAATACTGGAAATAATGGGCGATGTTGTTGAGCCATCACAAACATGGCTATGGCGATAGAAAATACAGGACAAACACAACATTCATCATCAGCTGCCATGCCTGCTGGCGTATGCGATCATGGATCGTTACAATTTTCTGCCTTTGGTGTTTGCTATCAACTCAGATGTTGACGCTCTACCATGCCATGAAGTCAGGCTATTTTCTCTCTCTGCCTTCCTCTGTCTCGTCTACCCTCGATTTTACCAGTTGTCACAATGTGTTCTCTCTCTCTCACCGCCCACACCAATGTACCAGACATCCCCCTAAATTCTATTCATGTGGAAATCTGATTCATGCAGCCTTAGCATTGGTGTGTTTTCGTCACATCTTCAGCACCATTTGGAGCTCTGGTGCTTATCCTTGGCGATGTGTCCGGTTTCAGCCAGCGTTTACTCGGTTCGCTCTCCGTTCTGTAGCCATTTAGTGTTTTTTACGGTGTAGGGTAGCTAGCCCCACACCAAACCTCCTTAGTCGCCTCTTATGACATGCATGGCAGATAATAGTGGTTCTATTCTTTACACCCCAATTTGGGTCCCGGTAACCACTCTGGCGCAATGTGTTCTAAGCCTCCCCTCCTCATCACATGCCTGAAAAATGATGACTGTCTCTTTCTTATATTGAGAAACACAACATTGCCAAGTATATAACATGGTATGAAAACAGTTTTCTTGCCTACTTCATCATCATCATCAAGTATTTGTCCCTTCTGGAACTTGGCTCCCATGACAGAAATTCTGAAAAACTCTCTGTTCTGTGCAAGTTGACTGGAGTCAGCAGCAGTCATTCTCAGATCGTCAATGAAATCTTGCAACCATCGTCTTCTAGGTCTTGCTCATTTTTCTTCCAGGCACCAAAATTACAAATTTTCTTCCAGGCACCATTCCTTCCAAAATTATCTTCTCTGGGCACTCATGTCGTTTGACGTGTCTGAAATATTTAATTTTCCTTGATTCTATGCTCTTTAATAGCCAACTCTTTAATATCAAGCTGTTGCAGAACAGAAGTATTTGTTCTTTTCTCTGTCCATGAAATTCTAAGTACTCTTTTGTAGCATTTGCATTCAAAGGCATTAGTGATTTTCTCCGCTGCTTTGTCAATGGTCTATGTCTCACAACCATATGTTGCCAAGGGAAAACGCAGGCTCTTAAACACATGATTTTTGTTCTTATGTCAGTTCCCTTCCATAGGTTATTTAGTTCTTTTAGTTTTTCAAAGCAATGCTCGGCCTTCTTTTAATTTCTTTTATAGCATTTCCATCATTTGTCAGCAATGCCCCAAGGTATTCAAACTTGTCGACTCTTTCGACTGTGTGGCCGTTGACACATATATTAGCAAACAATTCTGTTTTATCAGTTGTAAATATCTTCGATTTTTTACTTGCAACATTTTAAAGAATTTTTGGGAACCTATTTCTGGTGACCTAATGTACATGTTGTACTTTTTACTTAAAACATGCAAATTAAGTCACCAGGAATAGGTTCCGTTCCCTAAAATTATGTAAATTCATTTTTAATGTTTTAAGTACTCTTTAAAATATAATATAACACACACAAAAAACAAATATTAAAATAATACAAATATTATTTTACCATACAGTGAAAAGAAACCACAAATATGACAGATGCTGAATAAGTTCACAGGTATATAATGAAACTTCTAAAGTGGACCACTAGTTGAAGAAACATATCCCTCTTCAATAATGTATCAAATGAGCATTACATACCACTCCAGAATTTGCCTGTGTTGTGCCAAGACAGCAAAATCCAACATCAAGATCTGCAAAGGCATCTTTGTAATCATCAATGTTTTCAAAGTCAACCAACTTTTGCTCCTAAAGATGTCACAAATTATAGTAAAATTTACTGTTGGTTCTCACAATGTTTAAGATATAGACAAACAAGTATTCAGTTTTATTTACGAATTTACAACAAATTTATAGTGTGTGTTTATGATAATAATTTGCTGTTGATATTACATTTGAACCTCTATGTATTGCCATAGTAAGTGTATGCTATTATTTCACTACTAGTCATGGAGAGAAAGACAGTGCTACATGTGGAAGGATAACAGCAAGAGGCTGATCAAGTTTCATAGAAATGGTTTATATCCCTTTTAATTTCAACACTAAATAAATCTGTCAGCTTTATTGATATCTTACTAGACAATTATATTAAAAACTGTGAATCATTAGAAATCATTATTAAAAGATGAAGATGGATTGGGCATGTATATTGTATGCCAGTAGGGACATTGGCTAGAACAGCTCTCCGATGGACAGAAAATTGGAAAAGACCTGGATGTCCGAAGGAAACACAGAGAACTGTGGAAAGAGTTGAAAGATTGTGGCCTGCGTGGAAACAATTAGTAGAAAAGTGGCAGAACAGCAGTAATGGAAATCTCTTGTGGAAGCCTTATGTGTCAAACGGGACACGCAGGGGATATAGATAAGATAAATAAAATTATATTATCTTTGTCAGTCATTTGATGTTTCACAATATGTTACTATTGTACATGTGAATTTTCATAATGTCAAATCATGTGAAATGTTTGTCAATTCCCAAAGTTTGCATCATTTGTCTGTACTATAATCATTAGTTTCATTGGTGTTTAATTAGTGTGTTTTATTCTTACTAACTCCCAGTGAACCCAGAGTAGGATGAGGTCAGGCTATCTATGTGAAACATGGCCTTCCCCACAACTGCCTTGACCGTCTGACTTCTTACCCGAGGTGTGGAATTACAAGGAATTCAATTAACAATTCGTGATCAGGTATGGCGAATCTATAATGTGTACGCCCATGTGGACAAACTCCATATTGCAGATAACTGGGATTTCCTTGAGAAACTCTCAGATGTACCACGCACAAAGTTTCTTATAGCAGGGAATTTCAATGCACGATCAAAGGAGTGGGGCAACGCTACCGAGAATAGACAGGGCATCGCTTTGAGTTCTGCTCTACTAAACTCTGACTTGACGATATTGAATGGCCGCCCACTTCGGTTAGCTTCTAGACCTGAGGACACTGATGGTGTCATTGATCTGGCACTGATCTCCACAACTGATGCTACTTTTGCTCGATGGAATGTTCTTGGGGCTCAAGATGTGATCATCTCCCTCGTTGTTCTTCTTAATAAGGCCAATAATTTGCGACACAGAAGACCCAAATCTGTCTTTCAGTACACGCCATGCCACTCTGATCACGAAAACCCATTCGTATACTCGACAGACTGCCAGAAAGAAGACTGCTAGGACTCCTTTCCTGCAACCACCTTGGTGGAATGAAAATGTTGAAAAAGCATGGCTGGAAAAAGAGGCTGCTACAAAGTCATGGCAGAGCACGAAAGAGCGACCTAGAAATATGTGTGATGTGGCTGAAAAGTCTGCTGTTCGCCACAAAGCCACTGGGGATTTCAAAGTATTGGCTAGTGAGGCAAAGAGTGGGTTATGGGAGACTTTCATAGCATAGTCTGTGCGACAAGTCTCTATATCAATTCTGGCAGTTTCATAGCAAAATGAACAGGAGGAATACCAGCCAGTCTTTTCCTACTTTACGTGACTCGTCAGGATCCGTTTTGACAACAGATGCAGAAAAGGGGCAGGGGTTCCTTCATCGTTTCGAGGAACAGACAGAAAAAGGTGATAAAACTGCGCCATAATATCATAAGTGCTCTTCGTGATATTACTAGCTCTGGAGAACCTTACATTGACTTAATAACAAAGGAGGATGTTGTTAATGCACTCAAGGCAAGCCACAGCACCGCTCCAGGGTCTGATGGTGTCCAATATCATCACATCAAACAGCTGGGCGAGACTGTTATTAATGCAGTTGTGATGGATTTTAATAAAAGTGTACAGAATGCTGTGGTACCCGAGTTGGCTTCATAGTTATTTCGACCGCTCCACAAACATGGGAAGGATCCTAAACTGCTCAGCAGCTACCGCATACTCACCTTGCAAAATGTATTTGGCAAATTACTAGAGAAGATAGTGGCCAGAAAGGTAATGTGTCACTTGGAGAATGAAATAAGACCACATTCTCCTGACACTTTGGTAGCTACCGGCCAATGAAAGGGACATGGGACAATGCTGGCACGTTTGCATATGATGTTTATGAAGGCTTCCAATCCAAGCAGGAGACTGTTGCTGTGGCCATCGACTTGGAGGATGCTTATAACAAGGTGAATTTTTCAATAATGGTGCGCTCTTTGATTAAATGTAAAGTTAATCCTTGGCTGGTAAACTGGATAGCTGCTTCTTTAATGGAAAGAACCGTTGCACTCCGTTTAGGAACATGGACATCGGATCCTGCCGTATATGCCGGATTACCCCAGGGTTCTCCTCTATCACCTGTGTTGTTTAATATTTACACAGCAAATGTAGCTAAAATTCAGCCAACGGATTGGGTGGACATTGACATTTGCAGATGATATCTTAATATATAGGACTGGGTCAGATGAGCGAGAGATGGTTGTGACATTCAGAAAACATTGCATACCATCTCGGGTTGGTGTAGGGAGTCTCGCTCTCAGGTCAATCCTGAAAAAGCGTGTATGTTGTGGTGCTCGTTGAATAATCACATCGTTAAGGCTGACCTACCCTGTGTAATCTTTGATGAACATACCATCGAGCGCAGAGACAGGCTGCGCTATCTTGGAATAACCTTTGATCGTAGTCTATCTTTCAAACACCATATTGAACAGACATACACGGTGCAAGCGTGGTCTTGCGGCTCTCAAAGTTATGGTGGCGCACACCTTGAGCAGAGACTACTTGCCCTTTTGTTCGATCGACTGGTACTGTCGTGGTAGATTACGGACTCGGAATTCTTACGATATCAAGATCACAATGTGAATGACTCGAACAGGTTCAGAATGAAGGTATGCGTATAGTTCTGGGCTGCACTAGAGATACCCCATTGTGAAGATGAGATATATGCTTGGCCTTCTGTCACTCGCTCCGCCCTGCAATCGCCCAAACCAAGGCATATGCAGGTTACTTGGATAAGAGACATCCACTTCACAAGAACACTAATGATGTTAAGGGCACGAGAATCAAGCGTGGCATGTCGTGGATGGCCCAGGCTGAGAGAACAATTGGCCATGTGACTACGGTTGCGACTCTACCAAAGGGAAGAATGGATCCCAACAGATGGTAGCATGATGAACTATCTCAAGGTTATCATTACTCTTGGAAGAGAATGTAGAGATTGGGGCAACATGAAGGCTGATCTCGCAGTTAAGTAGCTGATAGAAGATAATGCAAGGGATGATGATGTTGTTGTATATACCGATGGAGTCGGGTCAACGTGGTGAGAAATCCGGCTGGGGTTTCTTGGCTAATGCGCATGGTAGGGTTGTTGCAGAGCGAAGTGGGGCATACAGGACAACTACTTCTAGTATGAGGATGGAGGTTGAGGCCGTTACTGCTGCCCTCCATTGGATTTCTGGGACTTCATTTACTGGGGCAGTTGTTGTATCTGACTCTCAGTCGATGCTTCACAAGATCCAGAAGGCAGGTTTGGTATGAGTGGATTCGTCTATAGAAGTTTCTAACCTCCAGCGGCTTACGTGGATATACTGTCCTGGCATGCGGGTGTTTACGGTAATCTTCTTCTTCCAGCGTTTTCAGACATCGTTTTGTATACTTTTAAAGTAGTTAGTGGTCAACCAGTCCATGTACATCTCCGTATAGCTTGTCTTGGACTGATATGGGATTGGCCATGTGTTTTTTCTCTGTTCCATGTACATTGGACATTCTTGCAGTATGTGTGTCTCTGTCATCTTGCTGGTGCCACATGTACATATGTCAGATGGGCCTATTTTATACTTGTTAAATAGATGGTACCTCAGTCTATTGTGCCCTGTTCGTAGACGAAAAATAACAACCTGTTCCTCTCTACTTAGTTGGTGGTAAGCATCTTCCTTTTCATGCCCTGGGTGATCTCTCAGCCATTTGTTCTTGTAGGCCATTTTTATCCGTACTTTTGCTTCCTCATATGTCATACTGGTGTCTGTCTGTGTTAGCCTGCTTCCTGCTTTTGCCAATATGTCTGCAGTCTCATTTCCAGGTATTCCGCAGTGAGATGGTATCCACTGTATTACCACTCTAGAAAAATGTTGCATACTTGGTGTAGTGATGCTTGCAGTTCCTTCAAGTTGTTATCGTCTTCATTTTTAGAGCAGTAATTACTGACAGGGCATCAGTAAGAAATACCAGGTTTTCATTTACATGTTCCTCTGACACTATGGCTTCTGCTGCGCTTTTAGAGGCCTCTGCCTCTGCTCTGTAATTGCTGGAGAACCTTCCTGTCGCTAATTTTAGCTTCCTGAGTTTCATGTCACTGAGCACTATGAGGGCTCCTCCTCCTCCATTTTCAGTTGCATTTGCTGCAGACCCATCTGTGTATACATGGGTCCACCTGCTGTTAGGAAAGTGTTCCTTTAGGTACTCGGTGGCCAGGAGTTTTCTTTCTTCACTTGTTTGTTGGTTTTTTTCCTACTATCCCTGTGATGTTCTCATTCAGCTCTGGGAATTTTTTATCTTTCCATATCTGTCTTGTGTTGGTATATTTTAGTGGTTTGGGGTAACTTAGCACATGATGGTTGTTTGCTCATCATCATCTTGGTTGTCGCTGCAAAGTTGGTTCGTTTTAGTCTGCCCCTTCTAGCCCATTCATTCTGTGGTACATTGGGTGATCTTCTAGTCTCTTGAACTTTTCTGCTTGTTTTGTGCTCTGCTGTCTCTTATATCCTCCATTGGTTGTAGGCCGGTGGTTTTCTCCATTTCCTGTATTGGAGTAGATCTCATTCCCCTGTAATAATTCTCATAGCTTGGTTCTGAACATGGTTGATTTTATTGAAGTTGGATTGGGCTACAGTTGCCCATGCAGAGATTCCATAGTCCCGTGTCGGGCGAACATATCCCATATAAAGCTTCTTTAAAACATTGTTATCTGCCCCCAGGTTGTGCCAGCTAGTTTTTCATGATTGCCATCCTGGATTTTGCTCGGGTTTTGTTTTTTTTCAATCTGAGCATGCCATGTCATGCGCTGGTCGAAGGTGATTCAAGGTATGTGGATTTTCTCTGGGAGCAATATATGGTTATTTAGTAGGAGCTTTGGACTTTGGGGCTTTGTTGATAGGAAGAAAATCGTATATGTGTTTACGGTAATGAGAGGCGGACAGGCTTGCATCAACAGCATCGATTGTTGGGGAGTGAAGATGGATAAGGGGATATTCTTGGTCTCTTCGAGACTCTCTGTTGGATGAGGACACTAATATCGATGTTGAATCGATCAAGCGATTTTAAACAGTTTGGAGTTACCCGTTGTTCAAGTCGAACTGGATGCCTGAGAGGCAGAGTGAGAGGTGTGTTTAATCAGCGAGCCACAGGAACCATCAGTATGCATACTCTTCGATATCTGTTGGGGAGACTGAGCACCTATGGGTCTGCCAGGAGTGCAATGAGGTCAGTTTAGTAACCAATAACCAATTCTTACTAACAACAAAGCTGACAAACAAAACAAAGTTTTATAACGGACAGCAAAAGGATTTCAATTAAGACGACTTTATCATGTTTAAAATACATTATCAATGTGCAATCAAACTTATTCAATTCAAATGTTGTATCAATCCTAACATATGCCAGCGAGTTGGAAAATGACTAAAGATATAGAAAGCAAGTTGAATGCATTTGAAAATAGATGTCTACGAAAAATAATGAATATAAAATGGAGCGAATTCAGGAGAAGTGATGAAATCAGAGACATGTCTGAGCAACCACTAGTGACAACTGTTATAAGAAGATGGAGATATGTTGGACACACCTTGAGGAGAAATGATCAAAGAATATCAAAGCAGGCATTGAAGTGGGATGCAAGGTTAAAGAAAGAGATGTCGACCTAAGGAGACCCTGAAGCGAACTTTGCTGAGAGAGGGAGGAAATATCGGTCTCAGTTCCATGGAGGAGATTGAGCGAGTTGCCCAGGATAGGCGGTATGGAGAAATTACTTGCAGGCCCTATGTAACAGTATATAGTGCGAGAGGAATTATTATTATTATTATAATCAAACTTATCCATGAGAAAGTACAACAGGACTATATTAAATAATGACTCTGAGATAGACATGGATATAACAGAAATGTGAATTACAATAATTTGGAGACAAATCTGATGCTAGTGAGTGTAATTATAAATAGCAAAAGAATTGTTAGACTTGTATGTATAAATCTCAGGAGACCAAAAAAAAAAAAAAAAAAAAAAAAAGACAATTCAGAAATAGGCAACCCAGAACAATGGCCAATACAATATGTGGTAGAATAATACTATTAGAAAAAGTATCTGTTGGCATACTTGACACCCCCCAAGATGTCATCATGAGCTACTACAAGTCACTCCCAGAACTAAAGAATATGAGCTTAGTTCATCCAGAAGTATTTATGCATGTAATTTCTTCCTGAAATTGTTCTACTATGAAGCATAGATCGAATGGCTGTGATGTTATTGGGGACGTTTGTCTTCTTTGTGTTTGTTTTAATCAGCTTGTCTAAACCATGAGATGGGTTTGCCTCTATGAAGCTGCGTGTCAGTTGGAGTTCCTTGAGAGTTCACTTGCTTTGTTCATGAGACCATGTTTCCTTTCATTGGTGTGTGTATGATGGACATGATTGCAGGATGTACTCTGGAGTCTGTGTTTCTGTCTGGTATGCACACTGTGCAGTCTGAGCAGGCTTTATTCTGTGCATGTGATGGTTGAGCCTGCAGCGACCTGTTCTTAGGTGAAAGATTGTTGTGTGCTCTTTTCTGTTTAGTCTAACCTGCTGATGGGATCTTGTGGGTGTTTGCTGTGAGTTTTCTGTTTAGTCTGCTGATGGGATCTTGTGGGTGTTTGCTGTGGGTTTGTTGCCTCCATAACTCTCTGTACTTTCGCTTGATATGTGTCTCGATTTCTGGTAATGACATTGCGTGTTTGTGTTGTATAAGTTTTGTTCCCTCCTTAGCCAGCCTGTCTGCTCTCTCGTTTCCTGGTATGCCATAGTGGGCTGGTATCCACTGGAGAATAATTTGGTTGTGTTCTGAGAGTTTGTTTAGCTGTAGTGTCAGCTCTCTTTCCATATTATTTTGTGGTTCCCTTTGTGTGGCCTGCAGGACTGACATGCAGTTGCAAAGGAAGACAAGTTTGTTGTTTTGTATGTTTCTTTGTTGCAGTATTTTTGAGGCATCGACAATTGCCTGTCATTCGATCTCCAGTGGCACTTGAATGTTTTAGTGTGGTGCTGTCTTGGAGCATAATGATGACCTCCGGCCCCTCCTTTCCTCACTGTCTGTGTATATAGGTCCCTCGGGTCAGGGTATGATGTGTCAATGTGTTCTAGTGTCTTAGCTCTCAGGATGGGACCTGTATCTTCACCCTTTTTGTCTACATCTGGAATTGTTGTTATCACTGTGAAGTTGGGTTGTAGGTCTGTGTTGTTGTATGGTGGTATCATTTCCCAGGTTGCTGGGTGTTTTTAGAGGATGTTGGTTTTTTTTTGCAGAGTGATTTTGACAAGTGGAGGAAGATGTGTCTTTTTATGCGTTTTTGGTGGGTTCATTGATTGTTTTGTGCATGTGGTTATTTTCTAAGCACTGGGGGACAGTTGAAAATGAGGTTAGGGATAATAAATGTAAATTTCAAAACATGAGACTATCACTGCTGCTGTTCATCACATATATCAATAAAATCTGTAAAATAGCTAACACTAGTGAAGGGAATAATCTCGGGGAACTACTCTTAAACAAATTTCTTTTTGCTGACGATCAACAACAGAAGAACAGCTACACAACACATTAACAGAATCCTGTTAACATGCATTGAATTCAATATGAGACTAAACATTGACAAAACAAAAGTAACGACATTCGCTTGAGAGGAAAACACGACCAATATCTCCATCGACAAACACCCATTAAAACAAGTTAAAGACTTTACGCACCTAGGAGCATTTTTCAGGAAATAGCTAATGAAATCCAACATAGATGCAATCAAGCAAATCAAATGTCAAATGGCGCCAATATTTAAATGCAAACATGTCACCACAACACTAAAAGAGTGTTGTTCACCACAACGTTTCTCCGAACATTATGCTATCAGTGCCAAACTTGGACGCTGACATCAAACTATAGAAGAAAACTAGTCACTGCACAGATGAAGTGTCTACGCAGAATGCTAAGGAGTATCAAGAAGAGACAGGTTTAGAAATGAAGACATTAGGAAAAAAGTGAGTACAACATTAGTACAAAAATTCATCAAGAAACAACAAATCAAATGGTTCGGTCACATAAACAGATTACCAACAGACAGTGCCTCAAAGAGGAATGTTGCTCCGATACAGTGGATACAAATCCTCTCCATGCAAAAGGTGGACCTCAGAGATAACACTATTTATGAAGCGCACACAACAGCCTGTTCTAGAAATCTCTTCTTATCCTGACGCAACAAAACAGGAATAGAGAAAAGAAGAAAGACAAGCGTGTGAAGCTATCAAGAAATATATATTCCAAACAATAACACAGAAAACTATAGTTAGTTTGTTATCAGATCATCCTCACTGCACAAGGAACCAGTCCATAAGTTCTTCAATATCATCTTCAGTATATCCATCAGCACGCAGCGACTGACAGTCCTGTGTTGGTTAACGCAACACTATCTACTTCCCATATATCGTTGAAAACTAGCAATACCACACTTGATTTTAAGTTACTGCAGTTACTTTTATAATGCCCTCTCAATTTCATGCATGACAATTGTGAACAAACATCACTACTGTTTTCTATCTGCTAATCAATGAACACAAAATATAGGCAAATAATTGCAGATATTTTTCACAAGACAATCCTCTTACAAATTCTGGACCAAGGTCAAGTGTTGTTGCTCTACGACCAATCAGAATAACTTTTTTGAAAATTTTCAGTCTGTTCAGTTCTTCAACCAAGACTTTGCCCACTTCTCCAGTATAGCCCAACACGAAAGCTTTGTGATCTTCTGTCTTAAAGCGATCCATGTTTGCTTGTGCCTCTTGAGCCATACTGGAAAAGAAATTATATTCTATTTATGAATACTGTGTACCAACAATACTTCAATTTATGAACAACCATCATCATTACCATTTATATTTGCTGCAATAAAGTATAAAGCCATCACTATAGTTGGTCTCCTTGCACAAGAAGATTGCCCCATAGCATTCACACAGCGCTGGCTTCTAAAGTACCAAGGACAAATGCAATGTGGCACTGAGATAACTCTTGGAATTCCCAAGAGGACTAAAGAATTAAAAAGTGGCAAGCAAAAGCGAATCTTAAAATAAGTGCAGACATGTGTCACCAATTACATCAGAAACTCAGTAAAAACAACAAATCTGAGTAAGGAAAAATCATGGATGGAACAAGCAGAGGATATCTCTTCTTCTTTGCGTTTGTTCTTTACGACCAATTTGAATCACTCTTTGTGATACATTTGATCTTTGCCAAGAACATGTATACGTTGTACATTGGTTTGGTAGGCCCCTAAATGCATAGAAATCTACACGTTTAGGATATGTGCATCCAATTTCAGCCAAACCTCCTTAGTCGCCTCTTACGACATGCGTGGCAGGTAACAGTGGTTCTATTCTTTACACCCCAAATTTGGGCCCGTAACCATTCGGGCGGCAGAGGATATTATCCGGTATGTGAACATGAGGGAGAATGAATTCCTAATCCTTCTGTTCTTCAAACTATGATTTCTGTCATTATTACACTTGACAGAAGATGAGAGCAGAAACAGGTGAATGCTAATTGATGAGAGCATTTCTTCTTTGCATTTGTTCTTATCAACCATGTTAACCACGCTTTGTGATCTGTGTGTTTTGCACTGAGAATGTGAATATGCTACACCCCTTGTGCTTAGGGACCTACATTATTTAGCCTAGATGAACACATTGATTCCAATGTTAGTTAGTTTGTTCCTTTCGTGCAAAGGCGGCACATAGGGCAGAGGTTTTAGATCTCCATGTGATGCGGTTCGTAGCTAGCAGTTGGAGATCTTGTATGGTTTTACATCCCAATAGTTTACTTTCTTGTTGGATGGTTCTTCGAAGAGTGGTCTTTGGTCTTCACGTTTTCTTTTCCCAACTGGTGACCACATAAGGACTTGTCTCTTTTCGTCTGATCTAAGAATATGGCCTAAATATTTCCACCTTCGTTTCCTTATAATATTTGATATGGGTTGTTGGTGTGTTCTATCTCTCACTGTGTTGTTAGAAACGAAATCACTCCATTTTACTTTTAATAATTTTCGGAGACATTTATTCTCAAAGCTGTCCAGTTTCTTATCAATTTTCTTTGTTGATTTCAACTTTCACAACCGTAGGTCAGTACAGGAATCACACATGACCTAAATAATTTAACTTTTGTGCATATACTAAGAACTTGAGATTGCCAGATATTCGTTAATTTAGTGAAGGCGCTAGCTGCTATAGCAATACGAGAGTTTATTTCTTTCATTGTGTATCCGTTGTTTGACACTTTACTACCCAAATATGTAAAATGTTCAACTTTCTCCAGTGTTTGATTCCAATGACATCATCATATATACTGATGGGTCTGTAATATGATATCACCATTGTGCTTAGACTTTCTCTGCATGCTAGAGGAGAGGAGTAAAACTGTTTGTGAAGTCAGTGGTGCTTTCATCGAACATGAGTAGTTTAGCAATGGAAGTTAGAGCAGTGACATAATCTCTGTCATGGCTGATATCACAGAACTGCATTTGTGCATGCATACTAATTCAATGTGTATGCTCCACAAAGTCAATTCAAGGCCGGTATTCAGGCAATGGTGGTGCATTCTTTCACCATTCTTGTTTATCCTTACCATAGACTGGCCGATGAGAGACTGTTAGGATAACATCAGAGGCATTAGATTGTACTTACCTCAGTACTGGAAGATTTGGATTATGCAGACAACATTGGTATCTGGTCAGTTTATACAAGGATGCTCAATTAAAAATATCACCCAAGTGGTTACCAGGGCCCAAATTTGGGGTGTAAAGAATAGAACCACTGTTACCTGCCAAGCATGTCGTAAGGTGCGACAAATGAGGTTTGGTTGAAATCGGATGCACGGCTGAAATCGGATGCACATGTCCGCTAGAGAATGCTAACCCGAAACAAATGCTTGCAGAAAACAGATGCACCAGGCCGTAAGACATATAGCATGGTGCAACGACTCCTCACAATGAGGAATGGGATAATGGATTCTATGGTCGCCAATCTGCCTCGAAGATTTAGCCATGCAGTAAGAATGTCAGACCTACCATCACGAAGGTGGCCAAAACTTACTACTGAAAGAGGTCGGCACAAACGGGAAGCAGAAATCATAGGAATTATATCCTACAGAACTGCCCCCAGTATGCAGACTTGAGAAGAAAGAGGTGGTCCATTTACACCAGCGTCCAAGACAAACTGTATGGCGTGGCTGATAATCTGAGGCAGACGGTGCCTTTAGTTGAGAATCTGAAATCCCAATCTAGTGAGAATGCAGAAGAAGAAAATATATGCACATTCCAGAACAGCTCAAACAATAAAACTCAAAATTAATATTGCAAAAACGAAAGTAATGAGGAACAACCAAAAATCATCAAACCCAATTATGTTGCAAGATCAAATCATAGAGAAAGTGCAGAATGTTCTATACCTGGGAAGTGCAGTATTGCAGGATGGTGATTTGGAAAAGGACATCAATGAAAAATGAAGAAAACAAGTCAAACTTTTGCCATGCTTAACAAAATCTAGAAGGCCAAAGAATTGAATCTTAAAACAAAACAATATATATAGAAGCAGTGTCTTGGGAGTGTTATTATACAGTAGTGAGTGCTGGAAAATGACCCAAAACATCATACACAAGCTGGAGACATTTCAAAATAAATGTTTAAGAAGAATCCTGCAAATATTCTGGCCAAATACAATATCAAATGAGAGTTTTTTAAAAGACGAAGATGGAGGTGAGATGAAGATTAGTCATGTATGCAGTATGCCAAATTGGCTAGAACAGCTCTCCGATGGACAGCAAATGGGAAAAGATGGCCTGGATGCCCAATGAAAACATTGGAGCAGAACTGTGAAAAGAGAATTGAAAGATTACAGCCTGACATGGGAAACAATTGGTCGAAAGGTGGCAGAGTGGAAGCAATGGAAATCTCTTGTAAAAGCCTTATGTCTCAAATGGGACACAAAGAGGATATAGATAGATAGAATCAGGCACTGTGTGTAAATGGTACAGCATTTCTTCTCTTCTCTTCCACCATTTACTTCTTTATTGGAAGGGAGGGGTATAGTGATCTTGTGTGTACTTGTTCTAATGCACCCTGCAAGCTGTTATTAATTTTCTTTAGGATGTTCTTGATGCGTCGCTCCATCTTTTGCATGGTCTTCCTCTTGCTCTGTACTTTTATACTTTTTCAGTGTGATTCTCTGTCTTAGACTGGGCATTCTTGTCTGGTGCCCAAACCATTAAATCTGTTCACATCCAGTCTTCTTTTCTTCATTTCTAATTTTGTATCTTATTGTCACACCATACTAGGTACAGCATACTAGTATAAAAATTATCACTTTCATATTTGTGCTCAGGCATGCAGGAGTTAAAGGCAATGAACATGTAGATATGCTGGCTAGCTTGGCAGCTGTGTCAGAGCAATTAACCGTCCTGGACATAAGGAATGCATGCAATGAGAAATTCTGACGGAGTAGTGAGTGGATTTTTAGGAATGTAATTCAAAGTTGTTGGCAAGAATGCAGAAGATGGAAGTTAATCTTGGCGCTACCAATTCAGTCTCAGGATACCTTTTTTAATCAATTTTTGTGTACCTTTCCTTGCAAATAGATGCGCTAAATGTAGCCCATATGTCACTACTGGTAATAGATTCCCGCTATGTTGTTTACCGGAAGTTCCCAAAGTGTGTAGTTTAGTTGCTACGAATCTATTAGTGCCGTCAATTTTCTGCAAAACTCATTGCGATATGAAGCTAATTATGATTCGGATGATGGAGAATTTGGTGATGAGATTGAAGATGAATCATATATTGATGGACAATTATTTCAAGATTTATGTGAGGAAATATGCAACACTAGTTCTAGTACTTATGTAAATGTAACTAGTAGTAACTAGTATGAATTATGATTATCGATGGATGGGGACAATGCTGCTTTCCCCAAGCCAAGCCATAATGGTGATAGAGACTAGTCACAACAGATGAATAGTATCAATATCAAACAATTTAGTGAGGAAACAGGTTCTGCAAATGACATTAATCCCAGATTCAGAATATTCTTTATTTGTGATTATTGTCATTACGCTTGTCACTATTTTTACTTTAGGCATTTTTTGGAACAAGGCAGAGCTAACCAATGCATTTACCAGTGCAAAAATCCTAGAAAAACCAGATCTTTCATGGTAACCTGTTTCTCCTGATTACAGAATGTTTTGGTCTACTGATGAACTGTTAAATGTGCCTGCTGTGTCAAATGTAATGTCAAGAAATAGATTTGAAAGCATCAGTGAATATTTGTACTTCAATGATCATCCCAAATTAATTTCATGAGTACAATATGGACATCCAAGTCCACCATTGCTGCACATGTTTCAATACCTGCATGGAAACCCTCAAAGACATCATAGGCGAAGACCGTAGTGTTGCACCATGTTTCTTTCCCAGATCTGTAACCTCCATTGTGGATGGGAAGATATGGCGACTTTCGAGGTCCCATGCCAGTCGACTGCAAGACGCATACAACAGAGTGCCCTATGATTATCTTATGCACCAGCTCATCAAACTCCAGGTGCATCCTCTATACATAAGATGGATAGCTGCTGTGCTGTTCAAAGGAAGGTTGTACTGCGATGTGGTGGTTGGTTTTCTGAACCGGTTACTGTACATTCCGGATTGCCACAGGGCTTCCTCTCTCCTGTCTTATTCAATATATACACGGTGTCAATCACAGAACAACAACTCGATGGCAGAGGTAGAACTCTGTCATTTGCTGATGACATCCTAGAGTATAGACAAGGGAAAGACAGGGATGCAATTGCCAGTGAGATACAGAGGGAACTTGACCGCATCACAGACTGGTGTGATGTCTCTGGTGCACTAGTCAACCCTAATAAAGCAGCAGTGACATGGATCTCACTCAATAATCACACCGTTAACGCATGTACGCCTAGTGTGAAACTTGCGGTATTATTTTGCCCGTAGATAAATCAATGAAATATTTGGGTGTGACATTTGACTGCAGCCTGTGTTTCTGGGAACATGTTGAGTATGTCATTGTCAAGGCAAGCAAAGGTTTGGCGACAATGAGAGTCATGGCAGCTGTTAACATTGAGCAACAACTGCTTGTCATCCTGTATCAGACACTGGTCCTCTCCACCATTGAATATGCAATGGCCATCCTCACTTCAGCAAACGCAAATCGAAAGACTGGAGAGAATACAGAACGAAGCTATGCGCATCATCCTCGGTTGCACAAGGATACACCTGTATGGCGATGAGGTTTCTCCTGGATTTTCCGACCATGGAGTATAGACTCAAGATAGCTAGAGCACGTGCCTATCTCAAAAAAGTGCCAAAAAGGATCACCCATTGCATGAACAGCTCAGTACCAGTGGTGGAAATCGGCTAAAGCGAGACAAGTCATGGGTTGGCGTGCCGAGATACTGTTCAGCTGGTTTGCGGGCTCAATAATATTGACCATGGGGAAGAATGGATACCGATGCCTCAAATATACTGGAACACTTTTTCAACCATAATTAAATTTGTCAAAGGTTGCAGAGATGGAAATCCCGTGGCGTTGAATGCAGACGTCAAAGCCATCATCGATGAAAACTGCAATGCAGACGACGTTGTGATTTACATGGA
This sequence comes from Arion vulgaris, assembly GCA_020796225.1. Classification (NCBI taxonomy): domain Eukaryota; kingdom Metazoa; phylum Mollusca; class Gastropoda; order Stylommatophora; family Arionidae; genus Arion; species Arion vulgaris. Next base: position 20,098,133 of record CM036761.1, read on the forward strand.
TGGATCGGTAGTTCATCACGAAAAATCTGCATGGACCTTCTCTGCAAGCTTATGTGGCAGAATGGTCAAGGAAGCCAGTGGTGCTTTTAGTATGACGACAAGCAGCATGACAATGGAGGTACTGGCAGTGACCAATGCACTACTCTGGCTGGAGTCACAAAACTACACTCATACGTGCATTCTCAGTGACTCATTGAGTATGATCCGAAAGGTGGAGGCCGGTTTGGTGCGCAGGCAATGGATTGAATCACTGCAGGTGTCAACAATTTGCAGAATTAGTCTTGTCTTTGTTCGGGGCACATGGTGTCATTGGCAATGAGAAGTAGACAGGCTGGCTGGCTCTGCCGCCATATCAGAGGCCAGCCAATGGACAGAGCTGACATCGTGAACGCCCTCATAGAGCATGGCAGCAGAGAAGATCATCTAAACCAATCCATGTCAACTACTAGATTGCGAGAGCTGGGTTTGAAGATTGGTGTGGCAAGGAAGAACAGTACAATAAGTATCGAGTGGGCTCATCAATCAAAATGGAACTGGTATGGTCAGTCACTGGACGCTGTTGGAAATATTGCGAAGGAGATCGGAGCACCTATGGACATGTCCAGTGTGCAATGAAGATATTCCAAACTAAAACTGAATATGGACATGTGCAAGGTTGGACTTCTGCCATGATTGCATAAGAGCCCTCATGCCTACAAAAACATGCAGATTTTAAATGGAAGGGCAAGAAAACCCATGAACTACAGGACTGACAAACCCATTCAGGCTAACCATCAACTTAATCAAATGTTTGGCAGAAAACGGATCCCTACAGTTAGTGTTACCAAATAAAGCTGAGTACTGCATCAGGAAGGTGTGTGGAAACCACTAATGGCTACCTAGCTTGTAAACTCACTTCTGTCAAAGGAGACTGCTTTGCAGCTTTTCACGTGGACATTTATCAATAAAACTGACATTTTGAAGTGAAACATACTTATGATAGTGTAGTTCATTTCTTTTTCTTCACTTGTAACTTTCTACATCCAACCATAGCATGAACAACAAGCATGAACACACATTAGTACCTCATCCATTTAACTGCAAATGCAACTTTTCAATCACAATTAGTTATAAATTGTATGTATTATGAATCACTTCTCATTGTTGCTGAGTTATTTCCCTTGTCCTGTTAATTGAGTAGGGCTTTTCTGACGTATTTAGGCTAAATCAACTCAATGGTTAATGTATGAGGATGTGGGTTACTGAAATGAATATTAAATAACATAAATTCTTCCCAGATAAAAACAAGCATGCCAGTCGGCGTCTCTTAAAACAAAAGTTAAAAGCAGCGCAATAAATGATTTATTAATTGAGTTTCAGTTAATAATTGTCAGTCATCTGACAAAAAAATGTCTTCCACTACTTCCAGGAGGACATCAAAATAATTTCACGAAATTACGACGGAAAATAATCATATAATTTATTTACACTAATATTATCTATTATACTAACTAATGATATTTTATATCGACTTAAAGACGTTACGGTTAATCATTTACAGTTATACTAGCAAAGTTGGCTATGACCATTAATTAGGATAACTCGTAGGTGATTCGAATAGACGCCGGAGGAAGAGTACAGTAAAGTAGACTAGAGTAGTGACTAGTGACACGGACGACACTAGTCAGTGGTTCATTTCAGTTGAGTTAGTGACACATACGTCAATGGTGCTCCGTGTTCTCAGTGCCGTCTAATTCCCGTTTTAGAAAATCCAGCTAATGCTATAGCAATAACAAGCACTGCTAATCCAGCAGAAGGAATAATAATATCACATCTGAACCAGAGAAACTTCATTGAGACGAAAGATGATGTCACAGATGTGATACTTTCCAAGTAAACAACAGCTCTCTTAAAGAATGCTTAGAAGTTTAATAAATGTTAACTAGACTTCCGGCTAGTGATCAGCGAATCTGAATATAATGATTGGTTTCTCGAACATTCGATAATTTGATTCCGAAGTTACGGTGCGACCAAGATACTCTCTTCATGTAACACATAGATTCCCAAACTTTTTCGGCCCACTTTGCACAACATAAACTTTGTAACGCCTCCCCTCTCCAAATTATAACAGTTTGCCAACGCTGCCCCCGCTCCAACTATTTATACATGCTCCATTTTCTCTTTGACAGAAAATTTATATATATTTTGTCATGCATTGTTAATTATCATATGCATGAAATAGAAAATTGATGAAAAAATGGATCGTGTAAGACGGACATAAGATGAATTTAATTGCAGAATTCAAATTTTAAATGATTATTCCATCACAAAATCACGAAAATATTTCATTTAAAAATATTTATTATTAATTTCTTCTTTAAGGAGTCACCGAACCTAATCGCCTGAACACCCCCAAATTCCTCTGAACCCACCATCGCCCCCTAGAACTCTTCATCGTCCACTGGGGGCGGTACCGCCCTTTAGGAAACGCTGTGTGCTGTACCCTTGCAAAACGTCGCTTTCATCACAGAAATAAAAGATCACTCTCTAGCCTGTTCTTCATCACTTCATCAATTCAAGGTTTCTTTTGTCAGCTTTGTCGCTCCTTGCCTCCTTTTTCGATCCAGAGCACTTGAGTTGAAAGCTCTTCGGCTCAGGTGTCATGGACATCGTAACCCTTCGGTTCGGTGCCACGAACACCGTAAATCTGGGAATCTGTGGCTTTTCTGCCAGTCCGCGGAGTTGAACCCGCACTCACAGAGGACTTGTCACCCGTAGTCCAACGCGCTATGAACACGCTGGGCAGGCGGGCTGCCTCCTCTTTAAGAACCATTGTCTCATAATAACTATCATGTTCCGGAATCTGAAATATTCACGGCGATTTAGAGAGAGCAGTTATGAAGAGTATGGTGTCTCCTCTTCATAACCATACTCTTCATAACTGCTCTCTCTAAATCGCCGTGACGTTTTAAAGTTATCAACATATTTCAGATTCCGGAACATGATAGTTATCATGAGACAATTCCTCTATGTTCTGAGTCTTGTATGTATGTCTGAGGTGTGCATCCAGAGAAGAGGCAGTGGGCCTACATAGGGCAAAACTCAGGAACCCTGTGGTGGGGCAGAGTTGAGTTGCGTGAATTGAAAAGCAGATGACGGGGCGACGAAAAGGCGTGGCAAACGTAGAGGTGAGCGGACCACCCAAATGTGCAGAAAACTGGAAATCCCAGCAGAGGCTTGAATCCAGCGTGTTTCCCTCGCGGAAACTACTACTGCCTTGTAGTTCGATTGGAGACAATCAAAGGCTGGCAAGCATATCGACAAAAACTCGACGGTAAGCAAACAGTAGTTCAAAAAAAGACTGGTAACCTGGGCAAATGACGCTCAACAACCCGGGAAGGAAGGTTGTCTAGGGGAGCTACCTAAAGAAAATAGCAACTTGCAGGTCGGCGGGAATGCCAAAGGCTAACGGAGAGCAATCCCGTAAACGCTGGCTAAAACCGGACACATCGCCGAACGATAAGCACAGAGCTCCAAATGGCGCTGAAGATGTGACGAAACACACTCATGCTAAGGCTGCATGAATCAGATTTCCACAGAAATAAGACCAAACAAAATTTGCAGAATTTATGGAGAGATCAAGTACATCAGTCGGGTGATCGCGAGTATGATGTCTATACCCGCCCACTCCCGTCCCTCTTTATGTCAGGACGTTCTACTAAGACAATTGTATGTAGTACTTTATTTTGTAAGATTCCATATGTACCAAGCACATTAAAGTCACTTCTCAACGTTTATATCTTCGCATAATGAACATCACGTACCCAGAAAAAACAATGGTAATACACAAAACTAGATCGAATTGAACATAATGGGAAAAATCACGAAACAATTATCAAGATATGTGTATCTTGGACATATAATAACGAAAGACGCAGATGTGAAAAGGAAGTTTGAAAAGGATAGGAACTGCCAAGAACATATTGAATAATGTTAAAAAAATATATTAACATCCAAACAACTGCACAAAAGACAAAACATGTCAGGTGCTACAAGTGGAGGCTCGTGATCATTTTTATTTGTGGGGTCAGACAAAACATTTTCGGAAGGATTATGGCTCTAAGTTATGTTATATTTTAGTACTAATGTAGAGGTGTTGAATGAGGTCATGACACAGATACAGTTTATCATCAATGTAAAAAAAAAGGTAGTCGTCATTTTTGAGAGGTAATCAACATGTGATGAGAAAGGGAGGTTTAGAACACATTGTAAGAAACCGGTAAAATCGAGGGGATCGCGAGGCAGAGAAAGGCAGAGAGAGAATATTGTGGATAGCCTGATTTCATGGGACGAAAGAGCGTCATTATCTGAGATGATATCAAACACAAGGGACAGAGATTTGTGGAGATCCATGATTGCCTACGCCAGTCGGCACGGCACCTGATGATGATGATATATTTTAGCTCCAAGAAGTTATCTCCCGTTTCCTAGAGCGAAGTGGTGCATACAGGACAACTCTATAGAAGTTTCTAACCTCCAGCGGCTTACGTGGATATACTGTCCTGGGCATGCGGGTGTTTACGGTAATGAGAGAGCGGACAGGCTTACATCACCAGCATCGATTGTTGAGGAGTTGAAGATGGATAAGGGGGATATTCTTCAGTCTCTTCGCGACTCTCTGGATGAGGACACTAAAATCGATGTTGAATCGATCAAGCCATTTAAGCAGTTTGGAGTTACCCGTTGTTCAAGTCGAACTGGATGCCTCAGAGGCAGAGTGAGAGGTGTGTTTAATCAGCGAGCCACAGGAACCATCAGTATGCATACTCTTTGATATCTGTTGGGGAGACTGAGCACCTATGGGTTTGCCCGGTTTGCAATGACGTCAGTTTAGTAACCAATAACCTAGAATGATCTTTATAAAGTAGATCACACCTCGTCAAGTTTAAGCGTATATTGTCGTACACAGATTTATATTTATGGAACGGACGATTACCATAAACTATTCTACGATGGTTAGTTAATTATTTATATTATTTTCGATTACTTTTATATATCGTTCGGTATTTAAGAACCCGGTCTATTTTTTAGCGCAATACCCCCGTTTAACTGTGCACTGTCGTGACCGTGTAAGAATTTCCATACTGCACGAATAAATATCACACATTTTTCTGTTCGAATAAAGCAGTCGAGACGAGGTCATAGGTCGCAATGTTAACAGATGGTCTAACTAAATAGACTACATTTCTACTGGCCCTAAAAATAGTGCTCTGGAAATGCATGAAGTTTACTAATTATGGAACAAATGCGCTGAATTTCAGAATGTATGTGATATTTTAGAGTTATATATCAACTTTGAAAGCTAATCAGTATCACGTTAAAATAAATAATTATGAACAAATCATTTCTAAAGTAATAAATACACGTTACTTATTATTTTTGGTGGGGCCCGACCCTACTTTCCCTTGACGAGCCGCCACTGAGTGCTACATATATTCATCATTGTTGTATTGAGCTGAAACAAGGACAACGAACATGTAGACAGAAAAAACATTGAAACTTGCGAAATGTTAACATTTTATGGAAATGTCGCTTTTCAGCCTTTTGGCTAAGGTGGCCAACGTTTGATTGCGATCAGAAGAGGTGAGCATTCATAAACGCCAATAGGTACACTCTTATTTGGGTCTTAATGGCAAAGTGGTTCAAACTGGGCCAGGCACATATGCAATTTTTTCATGAGATCACTGGGGTCAAGGCCGTGCCATGGTACAGAGAGATGGCACCGTAAGGGGGTGGCATAAGCAGCGAAATCAAAATACAATTGGAGTCATTCAATAATTTAAAATCTTTACGCAACGATTTACTATATTATAATAATAATATAATAATTCCACTCGTACCGTTATACGTTACATAGGGCCTGCAAGCAATTTCTCCATACTGCTCTATCCTGGGCAACTCACTCAATCTCCTCCATGGAACTGAGACCGATATTTCCTGCCTCTCTCAGCAAAGTTCGCTTCAGGGTCTCCTTAGGTCGCCCTCTCTTTCTTGAACCCTTTGCATCCCACTTCAATGCCTGCTTTGATATTCGTTGATCATTTCTCCTCAAGGTGTGTCCAACATATCTCCATCTTCTCTTTCTTATAACAGTTGTCACTAGTGGTTGACCAGACATGTCTCTGATTTCATCACTTCTCCTGAATTCGTTCCATTTTATATTCATTATTTTTCGCAGACATCTATTTTCAAATGCATTCAACTTGCTTTCTATATCTTTAGTCATTTTCCAACTCTCGTTGGCATATGTTAGGATTGATACAACATTTGAATTGAAAATTCGTAATTTAGTTTTAATACCATATAACTTGCAGTTCCATATTTTATTTAGACTTTTAAAAGCTGATGTTGCTTTGTCAATTCGTATCATAATTTCTTTTATAACATTTCCTGTGCAATCAAAATTGCCACCCAAATAGGTGAACTGCTCTGTTATTTTTATCATTTTAGATTCCAGGGTGATATCTGCGTTACTTGCCATAGGTGTCTTCATTATATTTGTTTTTCATAGCTTATCTGCAGTCCAACTTTTGATGCTATAGATGACAAGTCTGTTTTTCTTTGCATATCTTGGTTGTTTCTACTTAACAAGGCAATATCATCTGCAAAATCCAAATCTTCTAGTTGACTATTTTCTACCCAATCGATGCCAGTTTCGCCTCTGCAACATTTTCGCATCACCCAGTCAATGGTCACTCCAAACAATAGCGGAGATAGAATACAGCCTTGCTTTACTCCGGTTTCAACCATAAACCAGTCGCTGTGTCCACCATCAGTGCGAACTGCACACTGTGAACCATCATTTACTATATTGGTCTATGTTATTCCGATATGGATGTATACGATTTATGGTTTATCGCACGCCTCTGTCCAAACGCTTTCGGTACTCTCTGCTTTCGGTTTCTGATGGAGGTACATCGTTGGCGAGCGCTCGCCTAAAGACTTTTGATCTGACAGCTAATATTTGTGTGTGTAATATAAAAATTATAATAATTTTGTTTGCCCACCAAGTGAGCGTCTGTCCACATCAAGCTCCCCATATGTCAATTGTTTTGGAATGCGTTTTCTAGACCTCCGCGCAACGTGACCGTCCATCGCACTTGGGCCTTCTGCAACAGGGTGTTGACGCTTCGAATCTTTGCTCTTATGAAGACTTTGCTATCTGGAATTTTGTTTTACTCGACATATGACACCGCAATAGGGAGAAACTAGTGAGAGGTTGATGGCACTGTCTGAATCGCCTTTCTGTCCGTTATTTTAATGATTCTATTATAATTCAGCAGATCAGATCCATGAGGATAACATCTCCCCCAGGGCCTCATGGTGGTTTTTGTTGCCTCATGCGAGCATTTAAATCGTCCCATGTCAAGATGCTAGCCATGCTATGCTCCCGCATATCTTCCAGTCTCTGCCATTGTCTTATTCACTATCATGTTGCAGTATCCAACAAAATACTTAGCGTTTATTAACGGGTAGAACTTTACTAACGAACCTCACACTGGCAACTCCCATAATGCGAATGTTTCCTTTTGCAACAAGCGGAAGTTGCTCTTCTGTGTGTTTACTGTTTATAGCTAAAATATTACCACGTCGACGTCGAACAAGTTAGAACGTCCAGTTAATTTATAATCCATAAAGTAAAATAATTACGCAATGGGTAAGACTCTTAATTATATTAAAAAAAATTAATGTTGGAATTAGAAAGCATATGTTGTTACTGACCTGTTACTTCGCTCACTAAGTCTAATGACTAACAGCTGTTAGTGGGTTTCTGTTACTCAGTGGACAGCAGTGGTGCTACTCAGGCTACTGCTAGTGTGTGTGTGTGTAGTCATAGTGTGTTTTACTCAAACAAACTCGAGTTTAGTAAGTTAGTTCAGCTAGACGTTAACTAAGTAACTCTCCGTTAGATAAATCTTATTACTTACTAATATAAATATTACAGAGTACACTACAATCTACATTCACCGTGTCACACTGACAGTGTTGTATTTTAGTTATAGGATAATACTTAATACTGTTGTTAGTGTTACTGTTAGTCTGTTACTCTCGTAGTATAGTGTAAGTGTAGTACTCTAACTGTGGTCACAGTTACTGCACATACTGTTACTAGTGTTATACTGTTAGAGTTACTTAGTTTTACTACCCATCCTCAAGCTAGGCAGTTCACAGCCTTCCTGTCACAGTTAAGTGAACTGTTCACCTGCTGCACTGGATCATGGATGTATTGTAAGGAACTTATGATAACTAACCATCAAGTGAACTGTAAATGATATAACAAGAATAAAATGAAGGAACCAGCTCTCAAACTTGGTTGCTGGAACGGGCTAACTATGACAACTAGCATAAACATGAAGACCTCTGGGAATCGATGATGAAGCTTAACTCCAAAGGTCATCAAGTTCTGCGTTCATATTGACACCCTCCAGAAAATGCACTTGCATGAGTCTGGGTCTGGCTGGGAACAAACTACACATTCTTCTGACTATGTTAATACATGAGAAGACGTAAGAAAGCTTTATTTGCTGTCAGTAACTCTCTGCTAGGAATAGCAGAAACTTGCCAAAAAGTTATAGGCAGATTTATGTTATTGGTTACTGAACAAACATCATTGCACTCTGGGTAGATCTCTCTCTCGTGATCACCTAAAAGACCGATGTACCAGATCTCTCCATAAATTCATTCATGTTGAAATCTAATTCATGCAGCCTTAGCATGGGTGTGTTTCGACACATCTTCAGCGCCATTTGGAGCTCTGGTGCTTATCCTTCGCGATGTGTCCGGTTTCAGCCAGCATTTACTGGGTTCACTCTCCATTAGCCTTTGGCTGTCTCTAGCCGACCTGCAAGGCAGCAGGTTGACTTCTACACATTTAGGACACATGCATCCGATTTAATTCAAACCTCCTTAGTCGCCTCTTACGACATGCTGACAGGTAACAGTGGTTCTATCCTTTACACCCCAAATTTGGGCCCGGTAACCACTCAGGCGTGGGCAGATCTATAGGTCACCCCAACAGATTTTGGATATGCATACTGATGGTTCCCATGGCTTGCTGGTTAAACTCTGCCTCTCAGGCATCCAATTCTACTTGTACAATGTGTAACTCCAAACTCCTTAAATCGATGGATCAATTCAACATCTATTTTAGTGTCATCATCCGCCCATGTAATGCCAGGGCTCGCAAGGGGAGCAAAGAATAGTAATACTGCAAAATACAGTGTATGTTGTAAGAGACAACTGAGGTAGGGGCCTAGGGAAGCTACCCTAGTAAATAAAAAGTGTAGCAGAAATCGGATGTGCTGACCTACTTGTAGGCACATAACTGGCACAACGACAATCGGTCTTATGCTCGGATCACATACAAATCACAAAGAGTGGTTTACAAGTGGTCGATATGGAGCGTTCAAAGAAGAAGAAGAAGTGTCTTCATCCAACAGGCAGTCGTGAAGACACTGAAGAACATCTCCCTTATCCATCGTCAACTCCCCAACAATCACTGCCGTTGATGCAAGCATATCCACTTTCTCATTGCCGCAAATACCTGCCTTTTCAGAAAAGTGGATTCATGTAAGCCTCTGAAGGTTAGAAACTTCAATAGATGACATCCACTCACACCGAAACCTGCTATTTTGGAACTTCCGAAGCAAGGACTGAAGTCAGATACAACAATGGCCCCAGTAAACAGAGTCTCAGAGAGCCAATGGAGGGCAGTGCCGGATTAGGCTAGCGCGGGGCCCGTAGCAAATTTTAGCGCGGGCCCTAGGTTTTGTATGATAATAAAATAAAACACAACTTTTACAAACAAACTTGTCTCGATTTAATGTGAGCAACTTTAGAGATAACACTAGACAAATCAATTTCTAAGTAAATTACATTCAATGTTCATTAAGGTGAGGTTATTTAGACGATCTTGTCCCATCGTGTTTCTTAACTCACTTTTATACGCTTTAATTTCGAAAAGAACGTTCTCCGCTGTAGTTAGTAATCATTAAAGACAAGTAAATTCGTAAGACTATTTCTACATTTGGGAAACACGACTCTAATGAATTTTCCATTATAAGTTTATAAAATTGCAGTTCAAGAGCCTCATGCTTTTCTTTGCTAATAGCAGCAGCTACATTAGTTTTAAGAAGTTCAGTGAACTGCATAAGTTCGTCGCCTAGGCTTTCTTCCAAATCCTCTTGGTAAGAGCTGACAATATTTGGAGTTCTTTTCAAGATCTCTTCCTCTGTAATAGATTGTAACTGCCGGAGTATTCCAAATACACCAGTCACTCTATGGTATAGCCTAAATCAATAACTTTGCAAACAAAACAGAACAGTTGTCCTTTAGTTTCTGTATAACACAACCAATCTCTCACGTGAGTTTTGTTTGTTGGTGTATGTGAAAAACGACTTTCGACTAAATCGTGGATTGTTTGAAGTTGTTTGGCCATTCACCAATATCGTTGAAGTACATTTTACTTTCGTTGTGTTTTTGGCTTTTAGATGATGTTGCTACATTAGAAGCATGTGTTGTACTTTCTGCCTCTTTTTGGCTTGAAGACGATATGGCTAAATTGGGAGGACTTGCTGTACATTCGATTTCAGTTTGTCTTGTGAAAAATGTGGCTAAATCGTGAAGAGTTACTGATCTTAATGATAATATTGGTAATGATGATTCTTCTATAGCACTCCCTCATCTACTACACAGTGGGACACGTTTTCTGTATTTTCTGCTTCGATTTCGTTGGATTCAGCACCATCACACACGACATTTAAAAATCCAGACAGCTTGCGTGTTTTTGATATAACATCTGGTTATTTTTTCCATTTTCATCTGTCACATAGGCGAGGGGCCCCTAGTAGCGGGGCCTGTAGCATTTGCTACTTCTGCTACTAGGCTAATCCGGCGCTGATGGAGGGCAACAGTAACAGCCTCAACCTTCATCCTCATACTGGAAGCAGTTGTCGTGTATGCTCCATTTTGCTCTGCAACAACCCTGCCATGCGCGCTTGTCAAGAAATCCCAGCCTCACTTCTCACCACGATGCACAAACCCATCAGTATAGCCATATGTCACTGCGTCTCCATATATCCACTGTTCCTGTTAACCGTATCAGCATGTACACACCAACACTTATGCCACTAGAGATGCACAGGATCAGTTTTGCAGCCAGCTTGACTCACTTGTCTCTGGTATCCCCAAGAAAGAGTACCTAATACTGCTCTGTGACTTCTTCACGAGGGTTGTCGCAGATAATGACTCCTGGCCACCATGTCTTGGAAAGTTTGATCTTGGGAAAATAAACCATAATTGACAATGGTTCTGGGAGCTGTGCTTGTACTGTGACAAACCCTCCCTTCAAGACGATACTGCAGTACAAAGTATCAATGAAATACTCTTGCCCTAGACACTGGCATCAGTTTACTGGCAGACTGTTATGCCTTGCAGGTATTTATTCAAATTACTTGTTAGCACAAACATTGAAAGTAAATTCTGTGGTCTCTGATGTTGAGGTAGGGTGCTCACCTCACGCAACTAAAATACTCAGTTTATGTCATATGGAGGATTAGGGTATATCCAACAATCCTTTATCTCTGATTAGATGAGATCGAGTGCCTCGTCCTATCAGAGACAGGCAATAGCACATAGGTCCTTCCTTTTACGTTGAGCATGTAAAAGAAGAAATATTCAAAAAGAGCAGACTAAATCTACTGCCCTGACAAAGTTTAAGTTAAATTTAATGCCTATTAGTTTGCCATCATGAAACAATCAGATGACTAAAGGAAACTCTACTCCTCTCTCCCTACCTCCAAACGCATTGTCAACAAGATGTGAAAGTGTGCTAAAAGGACAGATATTGCACCTTAGCTATAAAAGTAGCATAACATACTGAGCAAAGAGCCAGGTCACTCCAAATGCTACAAGAGCAATATCCAAACCAGCACATGGACACGCATGTTCAGATGGTTCAGCTACAGATCAAGGAAACACAGAAACACACTCTCTGGCAGCAGGAAAAACATGCACCAACTTTAGAGCAGAGGCAACAGCTCTTCTTGCAGCCATACAGATTCTCAACGACTAGCAAGTGTCAGCAAAAAATATTGCAGTCTTTAGCGATTCAAGATCCGTACTCCAGGCCATCTCATGTCCCAAACAAGACAAGCTCATTCATTACATAAGGCAAAAAAATCAGTTTGCTGTAAAAAAAATCTGAACTAGTCTTACAGTGGATACCAGCACACTGTGGCCTACCATGAAATGAAAAGGCTGACAAACTCACACATGCTGGAGGGAGCCTAAAACAACACCACCCAACACACAAAGTTTTACAGAAGGAAAGACTCTCCTGAAACAATCCAGAAAAATGATGTGGAGAAAAATAAATGGAGGATACAACCCAGAGCACGACAGTATAAATACACTAAACAGAAAAGCACAGCCCACAGTCTTCAGACTTAGAACTGGACACTGCAGTCTCAGAGCACACCTCCACAGAATTGGTCTCAGGGACTCGGCAGCCTGCACCTGTGGAGCACCCAAGCAGTCTTCAGAGCACATCCTGCAAGACTGCCCCAGTCTGAGTAGTGTGAGAATGGAGATCTGGCCAACAGAAACAACCCTACAAGACAAGTGAAGACCTCAAGCGCACCGCCCTGTTTATGACACATACCGGAGTAGTCGCGTAGCAGAAGTTGATCGAAGAAGAAAAAGCATAACATGCTAACATTCAAGTCACAAAAATCAGCACAAAATGTGGTTTATAAGTGGTTATATTAAAGTCATTTATTAAATATTAAAGTGGTTATATCAGCTTTATTTTGTACTCACACGCAGACAACACCTCAACACAGTGAAAGTCATCTGATTTCCACAGCATGGACTGTGATTCAGATCATGCACTAATTATCAGCAAAGTCAAAATACTTCTAAGGAAAACCCATTCAACAAGAAGACCACCCAAACCCAAAGTCAGCTCACCAAAATGGGGATGGCAGAGAATAGGAGACTTTCAGAAAGGCGTTTACTGCTCTGTGTGAGAATGAAATTGGAGAATGTAGCGCAGACGAAAAGTGGAACATTCTAAAATCTAACATTTATGACTGTGCCATTGATTCCTTTAGCACCAAGAAATTCTCCAACAAAGACTGGGTGGAACAAATGAAACAGCCTCTACTTGAGGAAAAGAAAAGAGCCCTAATAAATTACAAAAAGAAACCTTCGCAAAGTTCAAAGGACCGTCTTCAGCACACAAAATCAGTATTGCAACGAGAGTCAAGGAGGTGTGCAAATGAATACTGGTCAAATCTATGTTCTGCGATACAAAATGCTGCAGATATGGGCAATACCAAGGCAATGTACGAAAATATCAGAGTAGCCCTGGGACCAAACATAACAAAAATTGCACCACTAAGATCAGAAACAGGTGAGCCAATAACAGATATGACCAAACAGCTCGAAAGATGGGTGGAACACTATTCCAATCTTTACTCTGTGGAGAAACCAGCACAGCCAGTCCTCGATCAGATCATACCGAAACATCATGAACTAACCGAGCTGGATACCGAACCTACAGAGTTGGAACTTTCCGAGCAATCAACAAACTTTCAAATGGCAAGGCATCAGGGCTAGACAACATTCCTGCAGAAATCCTCAAATATAATAAGGATGTCCTCCTGCCCTACCTCTACACTCTCCTTATTCAGTGCTGGAGATAGGTAGCATTTCCTCAGGACATGAGGGATACAAAGATAGTGACACTCTATAAAAACAAAGGGGATAAGGGGAATTTGTAATAACTACTGAGGCATCTCCCTTTTAAGTGTCACAGGCAAGGCTTTTGCAATAGTTCTTTCAAAACGACTACAGAAACTAGCAGAGCGTGTTCTCCCAGAGTCACAATGTGGATTCAGAGCTGGATGGTCAACAACTGACAGGATATTTACCCTTTGACAGCTACAAGAGAAGTGCAGAGAGCAGAGTAAACCTTTATGCATTGCTTTCATGGATCTGACTAAGGCATTTGACACAGTCAGCAGGCCAAGTCTTTATAAAATACTGAAGCATATTGGCTGTCCCCCAAAGTTGCTCCAGTTGATTGTCACCTTCCATGAAGGCATGAAAGCCAGCATACAGTTCGATGGCAGCACATCTGATAGTTTCGAGGTTAAGAGTGGAATCAAGCAGGGTTGTGTCCTTGCCCCCACTCTCTTTGGCATCTTCTTCGCAGTCCTTTGAACCACGCCTTAGGGACGCTGATGGTGATGTTTTCATCCGCACTAGATCTGATGGTTCACTTTTAACTTGGCTCGCTTAAGAGCCAAGACAAAAACAATGGAAATTCTTCTCAAGGACCTCCTTTTCGCTGACAATGCTACCTAAGTCGCCCACAGTGAGACTGCAATGCCTAATCAATAATTTGTCAAAGGCATGCAACCTATTTTCTCTGACTATAAGTGTCTCCAAAACAGTTGTTTTATGTCAGGAAGGTAACACAACAAATATCACTTTAAATCGCAACCATCTAACACCAGTATCTTGGGTCCATGGTCACTGCCAGTCTTTCTCTTGATGAAGAAATCAATGCTCGTATAGGGAGTGCTGCTGCTACATTCGGCAAACTATCAAAGCGAGCGTGGGACAAGACAAAACTGACATTGCAGACAAAGATTCAAATATATAGAGCCTGTGTAATTAGTTCTTTACTATATGGCTCAGAAACATGGACAGCCTACTCAAGACACGAGAGGAGACGTAACATCCTTCACCTTCGATGTCTCCGCAAGATTATGAACATCAGGTGGTAGACAAGATAACCAACTCTGAAGTACTACAACATGCAAATCTGCCTTCCATCATGGGCATGCTCAGCATTAGACGACTAAGATGGTTGGGACATGTGAGAAGAATGGAAACTTATCGCATACCAAAACAAATGTTGTTCTGTGAACTTTGGAGGGGAAGAGGCACCAGGGCAGACCTCTGCTCAGATATAAAGATGTCTGCAAAACCTCAATGAAAACTTTTCTATAGATCCCAGCACATGGGAGGGACTAGCTGATGACAGAGTTGTGTGGAAAGCCAAATTGCGAAAGATCGCAGAGTCTTTTGAGAAGAGACTTATGTATGAGCTGAACAACAAGAGAGAAAAACGAAAACTCAGAAGTTGTCACAGTAAAACACTTGCCAATTGACCGTGTGTAAAGACGAAAAAGGCCATATATATATGTATTGTCCATGGCTCGCATCCGTATGTCATTATGGTGTCTGTATAGCACTGTAGAACTCTCTTTCTGACTTCAATGCGGTGTCTTTCATTTTCTGGAATGTCATTTTTTGCCTGACCTATTCTACTCTATATTTCTGATCTGCATCTACCTTATACAGACCTTAAATAATGCAGATTATGTTCATAAAGTTCCCTTATTTTAATAATAAATATTTGGGTGTCTAAATTCAAACAGGGGGACTGCTGAGTTATTTCTCTGGTTTGTTTGGCAGTAAGGAACGTCGTATCCTGATTCTTGGTTTGGATGGAGCAGGAAAAACTACAATTCTGTACAGACTTCAAGTTGGTGAAGTGGTCACCACTATACCTAGTATGTACCTGTATAAAATTTGTATGTTCAGATCAAATTAAATATCATCTCCACATTGAAAGTTTACTGAATCTCCACACACATTTTCTGTTTCTTGCAATGGTGGTGCACTCAACAGACTGGTATTTGTTTATTTATTTATCTGTGTCCAGGATGTGTAATCCAATTCTTATGTATATTCACATTTATAGGTCAATTCTACCATGCAATTGCTTTCAGCTATAATGAACAAGAAAAATTGACATAACCAGTAATTGTTTACGCAGTAGTCATTTGTTTACCGTCTTGATAGTGCTGAAAGCATTTTTTAGCTAAATAATTCTTGTTATTTGTATTGTGTTTCTGTACTAATAAATGGTGTGATATATATTTCTGTACTTATTTCATAACACACACACACAAACATATACACACGCTCTATCTACTCAGCGATGTTGATGTTTTCCTCAACTCATTTTTTGTACCATTTTCATGTCTGTGCATGAATTTGTCAAAAGTTGGTCATTTTTTACTCTGATGATCAAATCGATGAAATAAGGTTAGCAAAATTACTTCTGTATAATTTTGTGCTATGTTATTATTCGTGGTTGTAAGTTTTTTTAAAATGAGATTCTTTCAGATGGTCACTGCCGTTATTTTGTAATCTTAAATTTGTTGCGCAGGTACAGCTCATAAGCAAACATGTTTGTGTGCAACCTGTATTATAAAATCTCTTCAATCATACATTTTTTCTATTAGAAAATGATTTCCTTATTTGCATGTGCAATTTGACATTGTACTGTCTCAAAGCTACAAAACTTCATATTTCCAGATGTGTAACATACTGTTATTGTGTGACAGCATATAACATACTGTTATTGTGTGTTAGCATATAACATACTGTTATTGTGTGACAGCATATAACATACTGTTATTGTGTGATAGCATATAATATACTGTTATTGTGTGACAGCATATAACATACTGTTATTGTGTGATAGCATATAATATACTGTTATTGTGTGACTTCAATATGCTTTAATTATCAATATATAATGTTTCCTATAGATGCTCTTGAAGTTAGACTTCAGTATGTCTTCCTTTTTCATAGTTTAATGTCATCACTATAGATTATTTTGTCCTTTGGTTATAGTCACAACCTGAGACCACTGGTGCAATGGGCCCTTTCTGTGTGTTCCATTCATGATATACACCTCTGGAAAATTGTGCCCTTGATATCAGTAGCATTTTTGTGCAATGTATATTTTTAATCTGTGAGCGTCTGTAGCTTCAGCGGTAGTGAGCTGGATCACAAACCCAAGCGTACCTGGTTCAAACCCCACGGTGGGCAAGTTTGGAAGCAAATTCCTTTCAGTGGGATTTTTACAAAAGGTAAAAATAGATAGACCATTCAGAAAGCAATGGCAAACTACTGAGCGTACAAGTGATGCCTAGAAAATCAACGACTCGTTTACTGTGTTGATGGCTACGTCATGTAAAGGATATGTCACAATTTTATTTATTTTATATTTTTAATGGTGAAAATTATTGTAAAATCAAACTTTGTACAGTGAATTGTTATAAATGACTAAAACTGATGTCACTACAGACAGCTAGGACAAGTCCATGGATGCTGGGTTCATTTAACCAACACTTTGTTCAGATTATTTTATCCATAGCTTATGTAGACAGTTTTGTTAATGAATTAATTTGATTAAGTCTAATAAAACTAGCATGACAAGCTTGCAAAGATGACAAGTTATAATGCATGTAATTGTTGTGCAACATTCAGAAGTAGAGACTATGTTTATGGTAGAGAAGTTGTTTCAATTTCTTGTTCTCAGCAATTGGATTCAATGTAGAAACAGTCACTTACAAGAATCTCAAGTTCCAAGTGTGGGATCTAGGTGGACAGACCAGTATACGGTTGGTGCCAAATATTTTGCTTTATTTATTGTGCATTTCTTCTATCTGATGACCAGGTGTAAGAACATATGTAGACTTATGGAAGAAAAGACAACCATAAATACAGGGTGTTTATAAAGTCGCTGTGCAGTGAAATTTACGCCCGGGGTGAGACTACGTCATGTGGTTTTCAATTAAGGCTTTAAAGACACCTACAAAATTGTAACGTAGATTGTTATTATTCATCTAGATCATAGATTCCCAAACTTTTTCGGCCCACCGCCCACTTTGCACAACATAAACTTTGTAACGCCCTCACTCCACATTATAACAGTTTGCCAACGCCCTCCCACATATATACATGCTCTATTTTCTTTGACATAGAAAATTGATATATATTTCTGTAATACATGGTCAATTTTCAAATGATTATATGCATGAAATAGAAAATTGATGAAAAATGTATCGTGTAAGACGGGCATTAGACGAAGTAAAATTGCAGAATTCAAATTTTAAATGATTATTCAATTGCAAAGTCACGGAAATAATTTATTTAAAAATATTTATGATTAATTTCTTCTTTAATCAGCCACCGACCCCTAATCGCCTGAACACACCCCAAATTCTTTGGAACCCACTGTCACCGCCCCACCACGAATGCTTCAGTTCCCATCGGGGCGGTACCGCCACTTTGGGAAACGCTGATCTAGATACTACTGCTCTTGGGTGGCTTGTATTCGGTAGAGGACTATGAACACAACAAAGTTGTGTCTACAGCATGTGTTAAAAATGTCCACCATGGGCCTCAATACATGATCTGACTCGTCTCTGCATATTTGCCATCATTACGAAAGACATGTCCCACCAAAAATACCCTGTTTTGAATTGTTAACACCATTTCATTTCAGCAATGAAATTGTGAATATAACAACAGCTTGTTGTGTACTGCTGCACACAGGATTGTGGAACTCAAAATATCTTGATGTAAATTTCCATAATTCATGATGTAATTACTCAAATATTTTCCAAATTCACTGCACAGCGACTTTATAAACTAGAAAATAAAGAGAAAAAGCTTAAATTGATAGCACACATCAGAAAACAGTTTGGCAATATATCCAGATATGCACTTGACTGTAGACCACAAGAGAATAGAAAGTTTGATAAGTAAAAGAGGGCATCATAGGTGGAGCTCAAAAAGACAGCACAAAATAGAAAGTAGTGGAGAACGACAGTGGTAGCCATCTCTTCTAGAGGGGAAATAAGATGAATCCTAGCTGTTACATAAAATATATTGAAATGTTTGGAGTGAGTTTCAATGCTGAAAATATGAAATGTTCTACAAGAAATAGAAATCATTGAGTGATTGACAGTTATAGATGCTAAAACATATAAACCACTTTTAAACTGCTCACCAGGGCTTAGTGAGACTTCTACAAAGTTCTAGCTAGGAAACTAGAACATTCTAGAAAGTCTAACAATATATTCAGTTGGGTTCCACATACATTTTAAAAGTTTTTGTTGTTCAGAAAAGGATCCCTGAGGATTTCTGAATCTTATTTTTGATGAATTTCATATCTGTCCCTAACACGAACTAGTAGGAAGCAGAATCCTGCAAAATGGAAACCCCTGATTTAGGAAATACCAAGTGATGTGTATGATTGTTAGGTTACTTATTTCTCTTCTCTTTTTTTTTTTCTATTCACAATGGAACAAAGAGCTGTCATTTATATTCACTTTTCAATTTAATGTTTCTAATAAACATAGTCGGCGTTTGTGGCTTAAGTGGTAATGCGATCGATCACAAGCCAACAGTACCTGGTTCAAACTTCGCGGTGGGCAGTTTGGAAGCAAATTTTCCCCCGTGAATTTATACTAACGGTAAAAGTAGACCTCACTATTCATAATGCAATGGCAAACTACTGAACATATAAGTGGGGTCTAGAAATGACAACTCATTTACTGTGGTTGATTGTGAAGTCCGTAAAGGATATGCCACAATTTTCAATGAAACATAGGGATACAATTGTTCATAACACTATGTCAATTTTTATAACAGTTTTTGCAACATAGTGCTATTTTTATAGATTTCGGTTGTTAATCCTAACCCAATCTCTGATAATCTGACGGAATATTGTCCTATATGACATATATTGGTACAGATGGGTTACTAATAAGATTTACGAACATAAAACCCCACTTTATAGTACCACATCTGCAGTGTTATACCGTAGCATGGTGTCAGCGTTGATATTTATAGGAGAGGTTGTCAAAGCTGACTTAAACCTGTTAGTTTGTTTGATTAGTATATTAACATTGGTACTTTGACTGACACCGTTAATCCATCATATGTGTATCCTTGTGACTGGTATTTTCTGATTTCTTCAGTTATTTTCTAACGCAATTCTATTTCAGACCATATTGGCGTTGTTATTACTCAAACACAGATGCCATCATTTATGTTGTTGATAGTATGGATCGAGATCGTATTGGTATTAGCAAGCAAGAACTAGTTTCTATGCTAGAGGTTCGTTATGGTTACTTGGTGTTGTTTATTGTCTATTATTTAGCTATTATTTTTGTATTGTTTTCCTTATACTTATAGCAATCAGCATGGCACTTGATAATGATGAGATTTTTATTTTGTTTGTTAAAGTGTATATTGTTCTCCATTGTTTCTATTTCATGATGTATTTTAAATGTGACTTTAAATAGTGTCTTGTGTCTTACAGGAGGATGAGCTGAAGAAGTCAATACTAGTTGTTTTTGCAAATAAGCAAGATATAGAAGGTGTAATGACAGTTACTGAGATTGCCAACTCATTAGGACTGCCAGCTTTGAAAAATAGAAAGTATCAAATATTTAAGACTTCTGCTATCAAGGGAGAGGGTCTGGATGAGGCAATGGAATGGTGAGTAGAATTTGCATTTTATGAGATGGATATATTTATACAAGAAGGTGAGGGGATTATGACCATTGCTTGCTGGCTTGGTTTCAGTCATGAAATGTGAAATGAGTGGTATTCCGACTCTAGTCTCAGACATTAGCTTTTGTGATGGGTTTGTTGTAGTGTGAAGGTTGGAAGCTGTCCTTCTGCACTAAATTTTCTAGTTCATTTCCACTTTAAATGGAAGGTCTAGATTTGATACCATATTTCCACTCAACATTTTGGTTATAGTATACAAAGTTTTATTATCATGTTTGCTGCATGCCTTACTTGCATGTTCCTATTTCTACTTCCACCTTTGCTATTACTACTACTGCCTTTACTACTACTACCTTTACTATTACTACTACTACTACCTTTACTGTTGCTACTACTACCACCTTTACATTACTACTACCTTTACTATTACTACCACCTTTACTCATTACCATTACCACCTTTACATTACTACCACCTTTACTCATTACCATTACCACCTTTACTCATTACTACTACTACCACTTTGCCATTATTACTACCACCTTTACTATTACCACCTTTACCATTACTACATCTACATACTACCACTACTACTTTGCCATTACTACCACTACCACCCTTTACTCATTACTACTACTACCATCCTTTACTCATTACCACTACCACCTTTACCATTAATACCACCCCTACCATTGCACTACTACTCACTTTGCATTACTACTACCACCCTTTACCATTACTACCACCCTTTACTATTACTACCACTTTGCCATTACTCACTACCACCTACTATTACACTACACCACTTTACTATTACTACTACACCTTTACCATTAATACCACCCACTATTGCTACATTACCACCTCTTACTATTACCACTACCACCTTTACTATTACTACTACTACCACCGTACTATTACTACTACACCGCTACTATTACTCACTACCACCCTTTACTATACTACCACCCTTTACTATACTACTAACCACCTTACCATTACACTCACTACTCACCCTTTACCACACCTTACTATTACCATCTACCACCTTACTATACCACACTACACTTACCATTCACTACTACCACCCTTACCATTGCACCACTACCACCCTATTACATTACTACACTACACCTTCATATACTACCTTACCATACTACCACCTTACTATTACTACCATCTTATTATTACTACTAATACTACCTTTACTATTACTACTACTACTTTTACTATTTTTTCTACTACTACTACCTTTACTACTTCTACTCTTACTATTACTACTAGAAATATATATTTCTCCTGATGTCTATTCCCATTTTGCAACTTGATAGTCTCATGTTCTACATTTGTTTCCTGGATACTGTTTGGAATTCTAGGACCATATATTGGTGTTGTTGACCATGCGGCTTGCAGATTCTTCTTTTTGTGTATCGAAAATACTTAATAACCCATTAACAAGTAAAATGTCAAGCCAACCTGCATGTATATGCAACAGATGAAATCCAAGCTAAATAAGAATATAGACTAAAAGACAAGGGAGTGAAAAGAGCGGCTAGAAGAGATAAAAGAGCATATGTCAATCGACTGCCTGAAGAAGGGGAAAAGGCAGCTAAGACTGGAAACAGTAAATGCTATACAATACACTAAAACAACTTACTGGAACTTTTGTTTCAAAGGGTGGCCCAATCAAGAGTAAAGATGGTAAAGTTCTAACATCAGATACAGAGCAGAAGAAAAGATGGGCAGAACATTTTGAAGAAATATTAAATAGACCTGATCCACCAGTACTACTCAAGTTTGACGAAGAGGCAAGAAACAACTCTACCAATTAATTAAGAAATGATAAGTGTAGCTGAGGTCAAGGAGGCAATCCATTCCTTGATAAAAAATAAGGCAGCGGGTGATGACAACATTACTGCCGAAATGCTCAAAGCGGCTGATGATACAACTATTAGCCAGGTGCAAGAACTATTTAATAAAGTATGGGAAGAAGAAACTGTCCCAGATCAATGGAAGAAGGGAATAATTGTTAAGATCCCCAAAAAGGTGATCTCAAAGATTGTAACAACTGGAGAGGGATCACCCTATTATCAGTAATGACCAAGACTTTCTGCAAAATCATTCTTAATAGAATCAAAGGAGCAGTGGACACAACCCTGAGAGAAGAACAAGCTGGTTTTAGACCCGGGAGAAGCTGCTTAGACCAAATAATTACCCTACGACTATTTTGGAGGAACATATTGAGAAGCAACAACCACTTATACTAAATTTCATCGATTTTAAAAAGCCTTTGATAGTCTACACAGAATCTCCCTGTGGAATATTCTGAGATGCTATGGAATACCAGACAAAATAATAAACATTATTAAAAGCCTCTATGATGGTTCACAGTGTGCAGTTCGCACTGATGGTGGACACAGCGACTGGTTTATGGTTGAAACCGAGTAAAGCAAGGCTGTATTCTATCTCCGCTATTGTTTGGAGTGGCCATTGACTAGGTGATGCGAAAATGTTGCAGGGGCGAAACTGGCATCATTTGGGTAGAAAATAGTCAACTAGAAGATTTAGATTTTGCAGATGATATTGCCTTGTTAAGTAGAAACAACCAAGATATGCAAAGAAAACAGACAACTTGTCATCTATAGCATCAAAAGTTGGACTGCAGATAAGCTATGAAAAACAAATATAATGAAGACACCTATGGCAAGTAACGCAGATATCATCCTGGAATCTAAAATGATAAAAATAACAGAACAGTTCACCTATTTAGGTAGCTATTTTGATTGCACAGGAAATCTTAAAAAAAGAAATTATGATACAAATTGGCAAAGCAACATCAGCTTTTAAAGTCTAAATAAAATATGGAACTGCAAGTTATATAGTATTAAAACTAAATTATGAATTTTCAATTTAAATGTTGTATCAAGAAAGCAAGTTGAATGCATTTGAAAATAGATGTCTGCGAAAAATAATGAATATAAAATGGAACAAATTCAGAAGTGATGAAATCAGAGAAATGTCTGGTCAATCACTAGTGACAACTGTTATAAAAAGAGAAGATGGAGATATGTTGGACACACCTTGAGGAGAAATGATCACAGAATATCAAAGCAAGCATTGAAGTGGGATGCAAAGGGTTCAAGAAAGAGAGGACGACCTAAGGAGACCCTGAAACGAACTTTGCTGAGAGAGGCAGGAAATATCGGTCTCAGTTCCATGGAGGAGATTGAGCGAGTTGCCCAGGATAGAGCAGTATGGAGAAATTACTTGCAGGCCCTATGTAACCTATATTGTTACAAGAGGAATTATTATTATTATTAACCTGCATGTATATTTGGTTGGTCTGCATTGCCATCATAGCTTTGGTTTATTTCTTTATTCTGGGGTGAAGGGCAATGAGAGAGTGGATGCACTAGCGAGTAATGCTGTGATCGAGAATGAGCTTTCTATGGACAAAGGCGACATCATCAATGCTCTAAAAGAAAACAGGTGCTCTGAAGATTTCAACAAAGATATAGGGTATTCCCTATCTCGGTTGCACAAGTTATGCATACCGATAGGTGCTGTTAGACTAGGGAAACTATGAAAGAAACCCCACTAGATACATCAACCAACACAGAACGGGACTTGTTAATCTAAACACACTAAAATACATGCTTAAGAAATCATATCAATTAGGGACATGTCTGATGTAGATAATCTTCAAATAAACAATCATTATATTAGCTATTTGTTGAACTTATCTTAGAGAATGAAGTCACAAAGTAATCAGTAACTGGTCAAAGGTTTGTGTTTTCCATTAGACCACAGTGGGAGACATTAAGGGAGACATGTCTGGTATTAAGTTGGTAATTCTAGACTGCAGAACTAATTAGTGTCAATGCTGTAAGTAGACTTCATATCCTTATAGTAAAAGTCTGCCTACGGAGTATATCAATGTAAACACCTCAGTAGTAAAAGTCTACCTACAGAGTATATCAATGTAAGCACCTCAATAGTAAAAGTCTGTCTACAGAGTATATCAATGTAAGCACCTCAGTAGTAAAAGTCTCCTGACAGAGTATATCAATGTAAGCACCTCAGTAGTAAAAGTCTGCCTACAGAGTATATCAAATGTAAGCACCTCAATAATAAAGTCTGCCTACATAGTATATCATGTAAGCACTCTCAATAGTAAAAGTCTGCCTACATATTATATCAATGTAAACACCTCAATAATAAAAGTCTGCCTACAGACTATATCGATGTAAGCACATCAAGTTAAGTTTTCAAGTTATTTAATCACAAGGTTACAAAGATACAAATTTTTAATCTGTGGGCATGACAAGTTGAACTGACTATAGTAAAAGCCTGCCTACAGATTATATCAATGTGGACACATCAGAAACTTTTATTTCATACACAATGTTTGTTGTTATTGAACATTTTAGTTACTTCAACAGTGCAGACCTACTATACATTTCTTTTTGCTTGTTTTCAGGTTGAGTAATATTTTAATCCAATCCAAGTAATGACAGTTGACTTCACAAATGTTGCAAGAATGAATGAGCACATCATCAGGAGAAAGAGAGCAAGTACTAGAGCACAGTAACAGTTTGTTCATTCATTAGATTTCTCAGTTAAATTGCAGTGACAGCAAAGAAAACAAAACAATTATAAAAGGAATTCACAGCTATTTAATTATATATTATCTTATATAACTCTTTCCACGCCCATTTATTTTCTCAATTTTTAAGCAGTTAATTCAAGGAAGTAAAAAAAAAATTTAAAAAAATTACGATCCTAACTACTCCAATAAATAAACATATATATCTTATTATATACTAAATTAAAGAAAACTGGACAACCCAATAGAATAACAAGGTTGAAAAGTAGTATAAGTAAAACAGTAGAAGTAAAACTAGAAAGACTTCTTATAAGGGAAGCAACTCTATGGCGCAGTGTGCGGCTTAAAGCGTGCAACGGATTTCCGCCGTGGCGCAGTGTGCGGCTTAAGCGTGGAAAGAGTTAATTAGTACAATTTTGTTGCTGGTTTCAACCTTCAGAAACTTGGTTTGAATCTTTTACTACGGACACAAATACCATTCACAAAGCAGAGATATACTAACCTTGAAGAGTTTATAGTGATAAATTACATGAGGATAATGCTGGTGTACTGAAGTCACTTAACAACCAGTATTAGAGGGTAGATGAAGCAGACATTCAGAGAATGATGAATAAAATGTAATATGAATGAGCAGGAGTGCCTGAAAGGATGGATGAATATGTGGGTAACCAACAAGTTATTTTGTTTCCTTCATCTGTTGGAGACTGAGCACTTATGGGATGCAAGTACTAAATAAATCCTAATCAATAACCACTAACCAACTCCATTAACTTTTTTGACCATAAATGATTTACTATATGTGTGTATATTTAAGCGTCACATTCGTATGTCTTGTAATATGATTACTAGTAAAATAACGCTTATGTCACTTTAAACCCAATTAATCTATTTCTCATGTCATCCTCTGTTTTTGGGGCAGACTGTAACACCTGTTTCATCATCAAATAGCTTGTCCTGAGCAGAACTTTACTACCCCCAACAGTCCTCTGGAATTTCTCTCTCTCATTTAAGATTTTCTGCCTCTGCAGCCGTCGTGTTCAACCTATCAGTTACATCCTGCATTCATCTTCTAGTGGTCTTCCTCTTCTTTCTTTGCCGGTATGCCTCCTTCCATGATGGTCTTCTCCAGCCCTTCATTTCTTATATGTCCAAAATACCTCAATTTTCTTCTTTTTCTGTAGCATCAGTCAGTTTTCTTTGATTTTGAGTCTTTCTGGATAGATCTATTTGTTCTCTTCTCTGCCCATGATATACAAAGGACTCTTCTGTATTCTGTAACACTTATATTCAAAAGCACATATATGTTTTCCCACTGCCTTATTAAATGTCCATGCTTCAGACCCATACGTTTCCACTGGGAATGTGCATGTTCTTAGTATTCTGTTTACCTATTTAATTGTGTAACTTTCTATTATGGTTCAATTATTTTGATATTACCACAAATATTGTTTTCATATTTATTCTCCTACTGTAGTCCTCCATACATTATTGAAATACTTTGTTTGATACTGAAGCTGAGAATGTACTGTTTCTTTTTTGTGTGCTTATTTATACACTTTGATGTCTCATAATTTAGCCACACAAGTGAGGTCACATAGTAGTCATAGATGACTGTACATGAATATAATAATAAATTATTGCAGCTGTCATGTCTTCTTCTCCTTATGTGTACAATCTCAAATATCAGTTTGAATATGTGTAAAAAAAAAATCTGGGGATATTAAGTTTTTTGCATAGAGATTGTCTAGAAATGGTATCAGGTGTAGCTTTCATGTCTAAACTTTCATGGAATAAATGAAAAGTATAAAGTTGTTGAAAATAAAACACTATTCAAACTTTGATTCTGCATAAACAATGGCAGATTCTCTTATTTGATATACCAATCAAAGATTTTAACATGGGAATGAGCTGAGTTGTTTATGATACTTACTAAGCATCTAAGGATCAAGGTTGTGTCAAAAAACCATTGCCAAGGTCCTTTCATTAAGGATGTGTAATCATCCTACCATGTCCAAGATACGGACAGCTCCAAATCTGCACTAAATGGTTGCCTGTCTTATTTATTTTTGTGGGGTATTACTTCTTACACACTTTCTTTTTTCTTTTACTGTAGAATACTGCAGTCAAAGTTCACTATTACCTAACATCCACATCCTGTTTGTTACAGTTTGCGATTATGTCACAAATTTACTTTTGAAAACAGAAAACCACCATGGAATTGAACCCGGATCACTTGCCTAAGAATTGAGTTGACTAACAACTATGCTACTGCTGCTCTTCTCATTAGTATAATCATATAAAATAGATATCATATTATTCAGTTGTATTTGAGATAGATAATGACATTACTGTGAGATATAACAATAGGTTGTCTCTAGTGTCCTTACATTCATAGTCTACTAGTATTATATTGTTGCTTTATTTTTAAAAGTATGTACCATGAATGAATATCAATTTGAAGATTTGATCTAACTTTTTCCAATAGTAATATTGTTGTTACATTTGTAATAATTTATTCTTACTATGTGATTTCTGAAGTCTTTATTGTGAAGCAAAGAAATGTGCTTACTGTATCTTACCAAGCATTTTGTGAACAGCAACTAAGTAATGGATTCATGCCAAATAAATTGCTGTATATACCACCAGCACTATACAAGCAGATATATGCTAGAGCAGAGGACCTATAAGGGGACCAACTATGTTGCAATATAGTCTTGGTGGTGTCTATAATCAATCTTTAGCTTTCTTTACACATAAATTCACTTTTGATTCTTGATTGCTAACAGATTTGCAGTTTTGTGTTGAAAATATGAAAACCTGACACAAGACCCATTTGTGTTCTACTGGGATAACAATTTCTTTAAGACTTAGTTTTTTTTTTTGGTTGCACATATATCTTATCTAGATCACTTTCTACATGTCAGTTCAGAACATTCCATTTGTATCCCTTGTTCTTTCTGTCTTTTTATGTACTCCTTGTTTTTTTAAATGTTATATTTTTCTGAATTCAGTTTCTTATGCTGTGAGGTGCAAACAGAGAGATGAGTTGTCTAACAATGATTGACTGTGGCAGCTCTAATTCTGTGTTAGATATGTTAACATAATCATTAACTGTATAATGCATACTTCTCTTGAACGCTCCATATCGACCACTTGTCAACCACTCTGTGGGATTTGTATGTGATCTGAGCCTAATAGCGACTTACGTTGTGCCAGTTATGCACCCACAAGTAGGCCAGCATATCCGATTTCTGCTGTGCTTTTTTTTATTTACTAGTGTAGCATCCCTAGGGCCTACATCAGTGGCCTCTTATGATATGCATTGTAGGTTGCAGTGCTACTATTCTTTGCAACCCTTGAGGGCCCCAGCACCACTAGGTATATTGCAGTATATTGCATACATGTTCTATCTATTTCTACAGCTCTGTATCCACACGTTTGTTACAGCTAACATTTGTTGTCTAAGGTGGGATATACCCTAGAACAACCACTTATTAACCTTTTCTTGTGGTTTGTATGTGATCTGAGCGATAAACAGTATGTTCTGGTGTGGTTTACAGCTGTGTTACTTGGGTTTCCTTCCCTAGCTTGTGACAGTCTCCACACTTACGGCACGATGCCACCCGCACATACAGTCATTGACTTGCATTTGCTCTAGAGTAACCAGTTTTCAATCACTCTTTGTGATTTGTATTGGATTTGAGCCACAGAGTGTGAGCACACTGTGCCATAGTTTACAGCTGGTGGCTCTTCCAGATAATGAACATACTCCTCAGTTGTTTAAGACACAGATCTAACAAACTATGCTCGGCTAAACTTACACCACTACCTCTTCTCCTTAGTAGCTAGCTTTCTTATTTAATCCCTACTCACTTCACCAGACTGCAGTATTGAAATCCCTTACAAGGGCCACCATTATGAGGTCGAGTGAGTGGGGTCTTGGTTAATGCCAGATTACTGACCCTGGCGCTAAATTGATACCTTATTCGTTATGCTTTTGTTTTCTTATGTTTGCAGACATTTACTTGTGCTGATGCCACAACTTCTACCCCGTGCTTCTAAAACATTGAGAGTATTCATAATATTCTCGTAACAGTGATCAGAACTGAGTCACAGCTTGGTATATAGTGATCAGAACTGAGTCACAGCATCGCATATAGTGATAGAACTGAGTCACAGCTTCGTATATAGTGATCAGAACTGAGTCATAGCTTCGGTATAGTGATCGAACCTGAGTCGTACTATGCTTGGTACAGTCATATGTGACAGAACTGAGTCACAGCATCGCTAAGTGACTTCAAGAACATTGGAGTATTCAAACTAGTCTTCGGTATATAGTGATCAGAACTGAGTCACAGCTTCGGTATATAGTGATCAGAACTGAGTCACATTCGATAAGTGATCAGAACTGAGTCACAGCTTCGTATATAGTGATCAGAACTGAGTCACAGCTTCTATATAGTGATCAGAACTGAGTCACAGCTTCGTATATAGTGATCAGAACTGAGTCACAGCTTCGTATATAGTGATCAGAACTGAGTCACAGCTCGTATATAGTGATCAGAACTGAGTCACAGCTTCGGTATATAGTGATCAGAACTGAGTCACATCTTCGGTATATAGTGATCAGAACTGAGTCACAGCTTCGGTATATAGTGATCAGAACTGAGTCACATCTTCGGTATATAGTGATCAGAACTGAGTCACAGCTTCGGTATATAGTGATCAGAACTGAGTCACAGCTTGTATATAAGATCAGAACTGAGTACAGTCAGATATAGATCAGAACTGAGTCACACTTCGGTATATAGTGATCAGAACTGAGTCACAGCTTCGTATATAGTGATCAGAACTGAGTCACACATCGGTATATAATGATCAGAACTGAGTCACATCTTCGGCATATAGTGATCAGAACTGAGTCACAGCTTCGGTATATAGTGATCAGAACTGAGTCACAGCTTCGGTATATAATGATCAGAACTGAGTCACAGCTTCGGTATATAGTGATCAGAACTGAGTCACAGTCTGTAAAGTTTCTTAATCTGTGTGGCTGACAGTTCATGATATATAAAGCTGGGTTGACATTGTTCATTATTGTTCTCAGAATATGAAAATCTGGATCTAAGTAACAGGAATGAAAGAAAAATAAACATTTCTCAGACATGCATCCTCTATCCTACCCCAACAAGTGACTTTCTGTGTGGAGCTGAGATTGAATTGTAATGACTGCATATTATCATTTTGAGTTGAATGAATCTCTGTGGATCCAATGATCCATTATTGGGAAAGAAAGAATGGTAAGACTCTACCCAACTAAGTGAGTTATGAAAGGTGAGCATAACATATTATACATGGGGCTAGCAGTCTTATCATGTGAAACACGTTACAGAAATTACCACTGTAAAAGCATAGGAATACTTTGTACAGGCTTCCAGCATGGTTGCTAATTACAATGATTGTCTTATGCTTTAGCTGGAGTGAACAAAAAATAATGATGATGATGATTCAGGATGAGCTTCTAGAAACTTATAGTAAGATTGACTGATATCTGTAATACTGAATGGCAGCATTGAAATGATGACATCTGCTACAAGATGACAGAGACAGGTTTTAATGAAGCTGAACTATGTATTTATATATACACATGTACACATTTCAATATGATTTATATAACTGTTGTAAATAGGTTTATTGTTTTACTGGTATTGTTTGAAGGTTATGTTCTGTCTTGTTGAACTGGTATCTTTGTAATAAATATTGGGATGTTCATAATTTTGTTACTGTGTATGATATACTGTCTGTGTTGTACAATATTTGATGTGCTATACAGTCTATAACTGCTCAATTCTAAACTTGTGGACTTTTTTCTTTCCTTTAGATGAAAACAGTTGAATCAAGAAGGGGTTTTTGCAACATGTGTAAGGCACATTCCTCATATTAACTGACTAGGCTAGACAAGAAACATAAATGAAGTGAACACTTTATCATTGTTTTCAGCTTGTACACAACACAGAAAGTAACGGTTTGTAAGTCTTCCCAAATTGAGAAAGGTACCACAGGTTTCTTTTGATTGGGGGAATAGCTATTCAGCTGTGATGAGCATCTACCGCCCGCCTCAAACTAGGCAGCCCATAGTCAGTAAGGTGCTACCCGCCACATCTACCTGCCTTGTAGCTTACACAGGGGTAGACCAAAAGTAAAAAAGTTGATGTAAAACTTTGTACCTACATCTGCAAGACCAAAATGAAGGATATTTTTGTATCAGTCCTAACAAGTGAGAAAAACTAGCTGCTGACCATGCTATATGGAAAACTTAATGTAATGATGCAGAGTCATTTGGATAGAAACTTAGGGATGGACTCGAGCTCAAACTCAGAAGTAGTCACAGTTACACATTTGCCAAATGACCGTCTGTAAAGATGACAAATAGTTAATGTATACAGTGTATCTATTCAGTAAAGAATGATACACAAACATACAAGTGCTGTTACTGTTTCCATCTCTGAGGGACCATCAATGTGCACTATTATTGTAATCTGTGCCAGGCAGGAAAAGTTCTCCTTTTGACTCAGTGTATGTAATTTTCCTCACAAATTTATTTTGAAAGCATTTTCAGATCTCAAAGGTCCTGCTTGACTCAATGTGAGGAGATGTATCGCTACTTCAGACTGAACTTTGCAATGACTCTCTTACAACCTCAAGGACTTGCTGATGATGAAATAATTGATCTTCTCCTAACAGTCAGGTTTAGGTGTTTAGCAGACTTCACTGTGATGGAGATAATGTTCATCCTTGCTTTGTTAGTCTCAGTAGTCAGTTACTGGGATTTTCCACAGGAACAATATCTTGACAATTGCATTGAAAATGAAAATCGTGGCAAATTCTTTAGCACATTAACCACAGTAAATGAGTCATTGATTTTCGAGGCACCATTTATACATTCAGTAGTTTGCCATTGCTTTCAGATTGCATTTTTTGTGTCTATTGTCTATTCCCAGGTGGAAGATGGAGCTGGCTGTCCACTCTTGCTGTTAAGTGTAGAGATGGGAGCTTTAATTTGCTTTCTAGGGCCAGATGAGTCGTCCTTGTTGTGTTATATCCATGTTATGTAGTAGGGGTCTTGAAATTGTCTATCCATCTTTTTCTTGGTCTTCCCTTAGCTCTGGTACCCGATCTCTTTTTTTGTATGCTGTTATTGGTGGTTGGTTGTATTTCATTCTCATTAAAAGTCCAAACCACTGCATTTGTTATCTGTCGATGTATTCCGTGCATGAAGTTATGCCCACTCTGCTCTGATGTCCTCATTTTGTAGACTATCTTTCCAGGTGACCCCCACTATTATTACTTGATGATCAGATTGCATTACTCTATGTAATTGTCTCTACATCTACAGTTGTAGTAAAACATTTAAGTTGTGACATCTCAACACTCAAAATGTCCTCTTATGTGCTCAATGCTTTTCAATTTGCTGAAGTGTACTTACACAATAGATCCTGTTTTGATTTGACATTTTTCCTCATATTCAACTATTGAAGTACTCATTTGGATTGTTTGTTTTTATTCTATCAACTAAATTAATTACTCTTTGTGGTCTCTGGGATTTGCACCGAGAACATGAGGACTTTGCACACCCATTAAGTCTCTACAGTTTGTAGGACAGGCACATTCGATCTCCCTTTTTTTAATTAATTCAACCTTTAAGGAAGAGGAATTATTCTGAAATCCAGCCTCGACACTCAAAAAGCTGATGTGTGATCTTGTGACACTACAATTGTACTAATTAAAAAACATGAAGTTGTGACTGATTGTATCAAGACAATTTATACACCATCTAATAACATGTGACTGGAACAGCGCTAATAACAGTAACTTAGACAACAACGTTTGACATTGACCAGTATAGAAATGAAATAAATGAGTCTGAACTTTCTGTCCAAAAAATATGCAAGGCTTTTATTTTAAGGGTGGGACTGACAATACTTGAAATAATACAAGAAAGAAAAGGATGATACCAGTACATGTATTATCCGAAATTATTGACAAATATGTATACAGCCTATTGTTATAGCCTGGGGTCGCATATTTGTCTGAAATAATTAGTTTATTAATATTAACAACAACTAGATTTAATATAAGAGAACTAATTTGTTTATATATATATAATTTAAATAACACAAAGTAATACAGAAGGCAATTTCTCTCAGAATTTAAACAACCAAAACTGGAACATATTTTTCTTCTTTGATCTAGAGACTAACTTGAGATTGTGTATGTTGTTGACTGATTGCAGTCAGTTTGAATAGAGAAAATGTTTATTTAATAATTGGGATATTTTTTGAAGAGAATTCTTGTTTAATAAGCATGTGTTTTTGAAGTTATTTGTAAACTAAACATTCTACACATATCAGGATATGACCAATTATTTTGTTTTATATAGCTGTTAAAGTTGTTGAATATACTGAAGCTATGAGAACAATATGGGTTTCTCATTGAACAGTTGTATAATTATGTCATATTAATAGTGATATATTATTTGAGATTGTCAGTTATAGATGGTCATTGAAACATTCTACTTGTGTGGTTCTATTCTACTTGACATTCAGGATGACAGTCACACAATCCTGCACTGTTGATAGTACTTAATAATTTGCATAAGTCCAAGATCAGCTTTAATTGAACCCCCAACACAAGATACAAATTAGTGTTAGTAGACAACTAAATAGCATACACAAATTTAGTTTTTATTTTGTGAAATAAACTTTCTTTTATTACTGTTGATGTGACTCATAGGAAAGCTAAAAAAAACACACATAAAATCACTAACAATGTGTACCTGATGGCAGTGATTAAGTTTTGTTTATTGTTCTAGCAATTCCATAACACAAACTAAAATTGTCATATTTCTCTGGACAAAGGCAATTTACATAGATGCAACTGGATACAGTATGTAAGAGAGTAGCAAGTAGTTACTTAATAAAAACTGGATTCCTGCTGGTAAGATAAAAATTGTTTTTTTATTTTTAGATCAAATGAGTTTTGACATTAAATAAATAATAAGACTTATTGAGAGCAACTGGGTCTCAACTATCAAGACTTCTTCAGAGCAACTTGGTCTCAACTAACAAGACTTCTTCAGAGCAACTGGGTCTCAACTAACAAGACTTCTTCAGAGCAACTGGATCTCAACTAACAAGACTTCTTCAGAGCAACTTGGTCTCAACTATCAAGACTTCTTCAGAGCAACTTGGTCTCAACTAACAAGACTTCTTCAGAGCAACTTGGTCTCAACTATCAAGACTTCTTCAGAGCAACTTGGTCTCAACTATCAAGACTTCTTCAGAGCAACTTGGTCTCAACTAACAAGACTTCTTCAGAGCAACTGGGTCAACTAACAAGACTTCTTCAGAGCAACTGGATCTCAACTAACAAGACTTCTTCAGAGCAACTGGGTCTCAACTATCAAGACTTCTTCAGAGCAACTTGGTCTCAACTAACAAGACTTCTTCAGAGCAACTGGGTCTCAACTAACAAGACTTCTTCAGAGCAACTGGATCTCAACTTTAACAGCTACTTTAGAATAACTGGATACTCAGATGAAATAATGTACTGTAAGACAGATAAAACATCACAAAAAATAAATATTGAGAAAGCAACTAAGTTTTCACTTTTGAAGACTGCTACAGAGCAACTAAGTGTCCACATTAATGATAGTATTAACAACTAGAATCACCATTTTAAGAAATAATTAAAAGCAACATTTCAAATATTGTAAATGTTTTGCTACATGCATTCTAAAATGAGAAACTACATACACTCTAAAATAAGAATTAACATATATACATGATAACCAAAACCAAGAGAATACTAGTAGCATCAAAGAAGAAATACAGTCCCACTGTCTGGGTTGTACATTCGAATAGTAGAAACTAAATTGTTCAATAGTAACACAGAAGTAAGAATATTCATAAATAATGAAAAAATAAAAGAAAATCAGTAATTATAACTTATACTACGCAGAAATAATATAAATATGCTGGGTAGAAAAAAAGGACAAATAAAATATCACAAATTTGTTCATAAATTATATTGACGTATTTATCACTGCTGCTGAAACATATTTGACTTTCTAAAGTCTTTTAAATTTGTCTTTTTGTTATGATAATTGTCATGCTAAATTGGTTATCCATATACTATCACTGTTCATCTGAGAGAAATATATAGGTAAGAAATCTGCATTTATGTACTGATTGCACCGTTGACAGCTTCAATGCATAGATTGTTGAAGGAATCCTGTTGAAGGATTCGTTGATTTGATAATAAATGACTGGCACATGAAATAGTCTATCTGATTGATGATATTTGTTTAGTTGAAGCTAGCATGACTAAAAGGTTGATTCTCTTATTGAGTTTATGATACTAGTTTAAAAGTGCACACCTCTTACAAATGAAAACTATCTAGAATTAAGTAACCTAAGATAACTGAACACAACAAATCATAATCCACGCCATCCTCCACTTGTAAAGTCATTAAAATGAGCCTTGCCACACCTAACATACAATCTGGTAAAGCATAACATAGTGGGGAAAATTGTGATCTGTATCTTCAAATAAAACTGATGTTCATAGTACACTGCCAATGGATAGGGGCTCCATAAGTTGTATGTATTGAATTCAAATAGGGTTGCCACTAGGTAAAATATCATACCATGTCAGATTAGGATCAGTTATCAGTTATATGAGGACTATCATCATAGCACTCGGACATGTCCATTAGGATATTTATGTGGTCACCTGTCCATATATATTTCTTAGCAAGTCTATAGTCTATTAGTATTTGTTTTTTGAGGAGCCTGTCAGTATAGTTTGTGCATTACTTGTCAAGGGCTCTCTACATTCTAGAAGGCATATCTACAATGCAGTGAAGAATATTTACTGAATTGTTTTCAATGAATATTCATATATATTATTGTTCTTGCAATTATAGGTACCTTTCAATATAAGCATGTTCGGTTTCTACTTTTCTATTGAATAACCGTGATGTTATAACTGATATCAATAACTTTATACACAAATTTGTGGTCAAATTTGTGATCTCTTAGAGATGGCAAATACAACACTTGTGAAGCTAAAGATTTCAATTGTCATCACAGTTCACTTATAACAAATGAACATGTTCAACAGCTACCCTCTGTCAACTGTCGCAGCTGACATATTTCGGTCATGACTAGCAAAATTTGTAAAATGTTTTGGCTACATTATTTATATTGTCAAACACTAAGCAAACATTTTTCAGTGACCAACATTATTAAATAATTGATTAACAACTTCCATCACTAGTTATGCTAAACATTTGTTTCTTTGAATGAAAAGAAAACCAAAGAAACATAAAAACATGTGCTCAAAACAGATTCTACAATTCTTGGGGCACTCTACTTGACGAATAGTCAGACTGTTGTTGTTCAACTCTCTGCTTCTACTGTCTCTCCTTCACCAGCGCCTGCTTCTTCATCTGCTCTATCCTTTGGTTTCAACTCATCTCGCCAGTGTGGGTTTTTCTCAGGCTATGAAATAGAAAAATAAGAAAGACAATAGAAATATTTAGAAAATTCTAGTATGTCTGTTTAGTCATGTGTTTAAATTATTTATGCAATGCCACTCTGAACAAAACACAGACTGATCCATATGTATCTTAACATCATTTAAATTGTGTTTATTTTGTAAAGTCATGAACAATACCATATAATAATAATATAATTTTAGTTTCACATGGTTTATGAATATGTATAAATTTGTCCTGGAGTTTAGAATATTGATTAAAAAAATTGTTAGAAGAGTCAAGTACTAGCACATAGGACACTTAGAAGAGAATTGTTAATACAGAAATGTTTATAACAAAATAACATTCTAGTGATTTATTCAAGACTTCTTGCAGAAAGTACAAATGCCTGAAATTATATTTCACAGCAGCATTAAGGACATTTGACACCTTGTGGACCAAACGCCACACTAGGTGGCTTTGTGTTGGATGACTTTTTACCAGGAGCACTTTTGATGATAAAAACTAATGTCTTGTAAAAACATGGCTTTTGCTCTGGTCCACTAAGAGTTAATTAAGAAATTAGTCTTGCAATTCAAATAAGTGTCCTATATATAACTTCATCATTTGTCCAGTGAAACTGCAGTTTGCAAATAATTTAGGGTCAGTTGTAAAATAAAACGTCATTAGTTTTGTATCTATTCTCTAAGCTAAACTAGCTATCAAAACTATAGTAAATACCACATATTGGCTAGTAAACTTTGGAGAAATATCACATATTGGCCAGTAAACTTTGGAGAAATATAATATCACATATTGGCTAGTAAACTTTGGAAAAATATCACATATTGGCTAGTAAACTTTGGAGAAATATCACATATTGGCTAGTAAACTTTGGAGAAATATCACTCACAATTAGTTATTGAAGTTATAGATAATATCTTACATAACTGATCAGTAAAGCTATACAAAATATTGCACATAACTAGCCAGGAAAATTCTAAAAAATATTGCACATAACTAGCTAGAGAAACCAGAGAGAGTATATCACATATCTGGCTTGTGGAATTTGAGAAAAAAATCATATATAAATGACAACAGTTAGAGGATATATCACACAAAAAACTGATTCATGAATTCAGGAGAAAATTGTATATATAACTAGTAAATAAAATTGTAGAAAATATGCATAAATTGATAATGAAATCCTAAAAAATGTGATACATAAATTTTGAATTAAACTATGGAAAATTGATGTACCTAAATTGTTAATTAAATTGGATAAAATATCAAACATAATGAAATTAGAGAAAGTGTCACACATAGCTAGCAACTGAAATTAGAATGAATATTAAACATAATGTTTTAGTGAAATTTGAGAAGATAATCACTCGTAAAAGTAGATAAAACATAACATATAAATGGTGAATGAAATTATAGAGAATATTATACATAATTTGCTATTAAAGAAAATATCACATTTAGAAAACTAATGAGATGTGAAATAATAACATACAAAAATAACTACCAATTATGTGAGAAAATGCATACAACTAGCTGGTGAAATTTGAGAAAATATCACACACAACTAGCTAGGGAAATTTGAAAAAATA
The DNA here is from genome assembly GCA_020796225.1 of Arion vulgaris. Lineage (NCBI taxonomy): Eukaryota > Metazoa > Mollusca > Gastropoda > Stylommatophora > Arionidae > Arion > Arion vulgaris. The sequence continues at coordinate 20,136,327 of CM036761.1, forward strand.
TCACACACAACTAGCTAGGGAAATTTGAAAAAATATCACACACAACTAGCTAAGGAAATTCATGTTTATATATCACACGTAATTAGCTAGTGATTATAGGTAAATTATTGCATTACTGGTGAGTGGAATTAGTGAAAATATATCCACACAAAACTGACTACTAATATTTAAATAAACTATACACACAAAACTGACTACTAATATTTAAATAAACTATATCCACACAAAACTGACTACTAATACTGAAATAAACTATATCCACACAAAACTGACTACTAATACTGAAATAAACTATATCACACAAATTGACTACTAATATTTAAATAAACTAAACACACAAAACTGACTACTAATATTTAAATAAACTATATCCACACAAAACTGACTACTAATACTGAAATAAACTATATCCACACAAAACTGACTACTAATACTGAAATAAACTATACACACAAAACTGACTACTAATACTGAAATAAACTATATCCACACAAAACTGACTACTAATACTGAAATAAACTATATCCACACAAAACTGACTACTAATACTGAAATAAAATATCACACAAAACTGACTACTAATACTGAAATAAACTATCACACAAAATGACTACTAATACTGAAATAAACTATACACAAAACTGACTACTAATGCTGAATAAACTATATCACAAAAACTATACTAATCTGAAATAAACTATATCCCCATAAAACTGACTACTAATGCTGAAATAACTATACACACAAAACTGACTACTAATAGCTGAGAAATAAACTATATCCACACAAAACTGACTACTAATACTGAAATAAACTATATCCCCACAAACTGACTACTAATCTGAAATAAACTATATCCCCACAAAACTGACTACTAATCTGAAATAAACTATATCCACACAAAACTGCTATAATCTGATAAAATATCACACAAGACTGACTACTAATGCTGAAATAAATATACACTAATGATACTAATACTGAAATATATATCACACAAAACTGACTACTAATACTAAATAAACTATATCCCCACAAAACATAATCTGATAACTATATCACAAACTGATATAATCTAAATAAACTATCACACAAAACTGACTACTAATACTGAATAAACTATATCACAACACTCTACTGAAAAACTATATCCACACAAAACTGACTACTAATACTGAAATAAACTATATCACACAAACTGACTACTAATACTGAAATAAACTATATCCACACAAAACTGACTACTAATACTGAAATAAATATCACACAAACTGACTACTAATCTAATAAACTATACCACAAAACTGACTACTAATACTGAAATAAACTATACACACAAAACTGACTACTAATACTGAAATAAACTATATCCACACAAAACTGACTACTAATACTGAAATAAACTATATCCACACAAAACTGACTACTAATACTGAAATAAACTATATCCACACAAAACTGACTACTAATCTGAAATAAATATACAACTGACTACTAATCTAAATAACTATACACACAAAACTGACTACTAATACTGAAATAAACTATATCCACACAAAACTGACTACTAATACTGAAATAAACTATATCCACACAAAACTGACTACTAATACTTAAAGAAAATATCACACAAAACTGACTAGCGTTTGTTGTTGGTGTTGTTTGTTATATAATACACATAACTAGATAGGAAAATTATAGATAATATCACTGATAAATTGCTAGTAAAATTTGAGAAAATGCATGCATAAATTTATCGTCATTCAGTAGCATGTCCCTTATGGAACTTTGTACCCAAGATAGATTTCCTAAGCAACCATTCTATTATATGCAATGTGGCACAGATCTGATGTATACATTTGTAATTCATCTATCACTACTTGTAAATATCTTCTTCATTTTTCATTATTTATATTTTTTATATTTATAATTCTCTGAATTGTTTATGTACCAAGCAAAAAACAGCATTACAAAAAATTGAAAAGCAACTATTTCAACATTTCTTTCTCAAAGAAAGAAATATTATTGTTATATGAAAGTAAATATCAAACAGGAATTAAAAATAGAATAAAAATAAAACAAAAATTAATTTTAACTTAAAAAATAGCAAACAATTTAATTTTTGTCTCTATGCAAATAGGAAAAATTAAATTGTAACCTCCACACAACAACTATACAAGTAGGAAATTATTGTTAAATGAGCGATCAATTGTTACTTCTATTAAACATAAATAACAAACAAACCATTTGTAGCATAAATCTGATGCCTTGGATGTTTATGTTTGTGTTCAATAGTTTTTTGTTAATGTTTGTGTTCAATAGTATTTTATGAACACAAACAAATAATGAAGAACTGGAACAGAAAAGAGAAGAGGTGCAATGGAAAAAAAAGAATAATGACAAGTCCATATTTTTGGCCTTAAAAAAATAGATGACAATCTGCTGAAGACCTTACTCAAAAAAAAGGTTTAAAGGTTGACAGGCAAGATAAAAGAAAGCACTCACAAGTGGAAAGAGTAACATCGAGATGTAGACAATATTAGCATAATATACCAACAGAACAAGTGGTAGATGGTATTAGAGGTATATTGCAACCTTCAGTGTAGAGATGGTACTGATTTGAATATAAGTATGTATACATGTATATTTTGTTTGATATTTCTCTTTTTTTTTTTAAAGTAACTGTTTTATACAGATTGATGTATAGTTACTTTGACAGTCAGCTTTAAGATAGTAGTAAAATAGACTGTGATCTTCTTCTTTGTGTTCGTTCTTTACGATCAATTTTAATCTCTTTATATGTTTGATCTTTACCAAGAACGTATATACGTTGCACATTGGTTTGGTAGGCCCTTAAATGCCATAGACTGTGATAAAACACTACTTGTTAACTGTAACATATTTCAACCTACCATCCCTACCAATGTTCTGCTCACTGAAGGTACTATATATTTCTATGTTTATAAATTCATTATAATTGTAACTATTTTTCAATCTGAGCAAAGTCAGTATACTATATTAGCATAAGTAACTCTTGTGCATGATGGAAGAGAAGATGGCACGTTAAGCATGACAACACTCATTCATGTTAAAATAATATCAAATACTTCATTGTTTCAATGCTATTCTTATCATTCTGTACTATAAGGTTGAGCATACATGACTTGGATCATGTTTACAATCACAGACAATGCAAAGGATAGGATCTTCTCAGACAAGTAAACTATGATTCAGTTTCAGTATACTATACACACAAAGATCTGTCTTAGGATGGATTTCTTCATGTAGATGGACCACTTGAAATTGTCTGTCTAGTTTGATATGCATTTGATTGTTTTTAAGATATATATAATTGTATGCCAGTATTAAAAAATAGTAGGAAGAGAAATCAAACATTAGCCTGCCAATTTGTACATATTTTAGCATGTGTAGGCATATTTGGTTTATCCAATTGCAAACTAATGTTTACAATAGTAAGGGAATGTCAAGAACCTCAATAATCCTAGATGCAAATATTTACATTATAATTAGATGATCAAATTTAACGCTTAACAAATATTGAGTAAGAAAAAATATCACTAAAAACATTTCATGAATTTTTAAATAGTTTATATAGCAAGAAGTTTTAATGGATATTGTAGTAAAAAGTAATTTTGTAGTATGTGAGTTAATGAAAAATCATGTCATGTTGCTTTTTGTGAGATTAATTACAACTAGATTGTGCTGACAAGTTCAAGTGGCCCATAATTCTGATACAACTGTGGATATTGGCTGTAATCTGCTAAACATGTCCATCCTTCCTGTATAATGATTATAAATGGATGACTCATTAACACTAAAACTAGGGAGGGAAAATGTGATATTTCTGTTACCGGATTTTGCTTCTGTTGAGAGTAAGTGAAAGAAAAAAAAGAATATTTGATACTTGTTAGTTTAGAAAATAACATGATCTAAACTTCACTAAGTGATCTTTTACCTATAACTTTTAGTAACCACACAAAACAAAAATAACAGTGAGTTATGTTACAAATAAAAAGAAAAGCAGAAACTACATTAAAATATGCATATACAAATATTTATAAACACAACAATCATTACATTAATTATGGTTTTTTTCCAACAAAAAAAGAACAGATAAACAGTTAACAAAATATTTGTGTCATCAGTTTTTTTGCAGTAAGAAATAAACATTGATTTACCTCTTCCTCGTCAAGAGCATATTTATTCTGGCCTGTAGACTTCAAGTTTCCTCTGAAATCTGTTGATTCCTTGATTTGCTGTATTTTCTTGAGTCTGAAAAATAACAATGTGTTATATAGAAGTGATTGTAAATATATATATATATATATATATATATATATATATAAACCTGTTTTCATACCGCGAGGTAAATTATGGAATACGGTTTTAGACCCAAATTTTCATTTGACCAAAAACACATGATAGGTGATGTGTTCAATATCACAGCGGACCCCTTTACTTCCTAGTATTTCTCTGGTACCCAATTTAGACTGGCCCCTTTACTTCCTAGTATTTCTCTGGTACCCAATTTATACTGGCCCCTTTACTTCCTAGTATTTCTCTGGTACCCAATTGACTGGCCCTTTACTTCCTAGTATTTCTCTGGTACCCAATTTAGACTGGCCCCTTTACTTCCTAGTATTTCTCTGGTACCCAATTTAGACTGGCCCCTTTACTTCCTAGTATTTCTCTGGTACCCAATTTAGACTGGCCCCTTTACTTCCTAGTATTTCTCTGGTACCCAATTTAGACTGGCCACTTTACTTCCTAGTATTTCTCTGGTACCCAATTTAGACTGGCCCTTTACTTCCTAGTATTTCTCTGGTACCCAATTTAGACTGGCCCCTTTACTTCCTAGTATTTCTCTGGTACCCAATTTAGACTGGCCCCTTTACTTCCTAGTATTTCTCTGGTACCCAATTTAGACTGGCCCCTTTACTTCCTAGTATTTCTCTGGTACCCAATTTAGACTGGCCCCTTTACTTCCTAGTATTTCTCTGGTACCCAATTTAGACTGGCCCCTTTACTTCCTAGTATTTCTCTGGTACCCAATCTAGACTGGCCCCTTTACTTCCTAGTATTTCTCTGGTACCCAATTTAGACTGGCCCCTTTACTTCCTAGTATTTCTCTGGTACCCAATTTAGACTGGCCCCTTTACTTCCTAGTATTTCTCTGGTACCCAATTTAGACTGGCCCCTTTACTTCCTAGTATTTCTCTGGTACCCAATTTAGACTGGCCCCTTTACTTCCTAGTATTTCTCTGGTACCCAATTTAGACTGGCCCCTTTACTTCCTAGTATTTCTCTGGTACCCAATTTAGACTGGCCCCTTTACTTCCTAGTATTTCTCTGGTACCCAATTTAGACTGGCCCCTTTACTTCCTAGTATTTCTCTGGTACCCAATTTAGACTGGCCCCTTTACTTCCTAGTATTTCTCTGGTACCCAATTTAGACTGGCCCCTTTACTTCCTAGTATTTCTCTGGTACCCAATTTAGACTGGCCCTTTACTTCCTAGTATTTCTCTGGTACCCAATTTAGACTGGCCCTTTACTTCCTAGTATTTCTCTGGTACCCAATTTAGACTGGCCCCTTTACTTCCTAGTATTTCTCTGGTACCCAATTTAGACTGGCCCCTTTACTTCCTAGTATTTCTCTGGTACCCAATTTAGACTGGCCCCTTTACTTCCTAGTATTTCTCTGGTACCCAATTTAGACTGGCCCCTTTACTTCCTAGTATTTCTCTGGTACCCAATTTAGACTGGCCCCTTTACTTCCTAGTATTTCTCTGGTACCCAATTTAGACTGGCCCCTTTACTTCCTAGTATTTCTCTGGTACCCAATTTAGACTGGCCCCTTTACTTCCTAGTATTTCTCTGGTACCCAATTTAGACTGGCCCCTTTACTTCCTAGTATTTCTCTGGTACCCAATTTAGACTGGCCCCTTTACTTCCTAGTATTTCTCTGGTACCCAATTTAGACTGGCCCCTTTACTTCCTAGTATTTCTCTGGTACCCAATTTAGACTGGCCCTTTACTTCCTAGTATTTCTCTGGTACCCAATTTAGACTGGCCCCTTTACTTCCTAGTATTTCTCTGGTACCCAATTTAGACTGGCCCCTTTACTTCCTAGTATTTCTCTGGTACCCAATTTAGACTGGCCCCTTTACTTCCTAGTATTTCTCTGGTACCCAATTTAGACTGGCCCCTTTACTTCCTAGTATTTCTCTGGTACCCAATTTAGACTGGCCCCTTTACTTCCTAGTATTTCTCTGGTACCCAATCTAGACTGGCCCCTTTACTTCCTAGTATTTCTCTGGTACCCAATTTAGACTGGCCCTTTACTTCCTAGTATTTCTCTGGTACCCAATTTAGACTGGCCCCTTTACTTCCTAGTATTTCTCTGGTACCCAATTTAGACTGGCCCCTTTACTTCCTAGTATTTCTCTGGTACCCAATTTAGACTGGCCCTTTACTTCCTAGTATTTCTCTGGTACCCAATTTAGACTGGCCCCTTTACTTCCTAGTATTTCTCTGGTACCCAATTTAGACTGGCCCCTTTACTTCCTAGTATTTCTCTGGTACCCAATTTAGACTGGCCCCTTTACTTCCTAGTATTTCTCTGGTACCCAATTTAGACTGGCCCCTTTACTTCCTAGTATTTCTCTGGTACCCAATTTAGACTGGCCCCTTTACTTCCTAGTATTTCTCTGGTACCCAATTTAGACTGGCCCTTTACTTCCTAGTATTTCTCTGGTACCCAATTTAGACTGGCCACTTTACTTCCTAGTATTTCTCTGGTACCCAATTTAGACTGGCCCCTTTACTTCCAGTATTTCTCTGGTACCCAATTTAGACTGGCCCTTTACTTCTAGTATTTCTCTGGACAATTTAGATTGTTCTTTACTCTAGTATTTCTGAGTACCAATTTAGAACGAGCCTTCTTCCTAGTATTTCTCTGGTACCCAATTTAGACTGCACCTTTACCATAGTAATTCATGAACCCAATTTAGACTGTCTTTATCTAGTATTTTTGTACCCAATTTAGACGGCCCTTACTTCTAGTATTTCTCTGTACCAATTTAATGCCATTTAATATATTGTAGTAAAGTTTCTTGTAGTACCTGGTTAATGACTGGCCCTTTGCTTCCTAGTATTTCTTTGTGTACCAATTTAGACTGGCCCTTTACTTCCTAGTATTTGGCTGTCAATTTAACTGTCCTCCTTTACTTCCTAGTATTTCTGGACCCAATTAGACTGGTCCCCTTTACTTCCTAGTATTTCTTGTACCCAATTTAGACTAAGCCTCCTTTACTTCCTATATTTCTAGTACCCAATTTTAGACTGGCCCTTTACTTCCTAGTATTTCTGGTACCCAATTTAGATTTGGCCCCTTTACTTCCTAGTATTTCTCTGGTAACCCAATTTGAACTGCCCCTTTACTTCCTAGTATTTCTAGGTACCCAATCTGGATGGCCTTTACTTCCTAGTATTTCTCTGGTACCAATTTGTACTGGCACTTTACTTCCTATATTTCTCTGGTACCCAATTTAGATACCTTTACTTCTAGTATTCTCTGTACCCATATTTAATCCTTTATTTATAATGTTTTCATACCCATATTTAATCTGGCCTTTAGCTTCCAAAGTATTTCTCTGGTACCCAATTTAGACTGGCCCCTTTACTTCCTAGTATTTCTCTGGTACCCAATTTAGACTGGCCCCTTTACTTCCTAGTATTTCTCTGGTACCCAATTTAGACTGGCCCCTTTACTTCCTAGTATTTCTCTGGTACCCAATTTAGACTGGCCCCTTTACTTCCTAGTATTTCTCTGGTACCCAATTTAGACTGGCCCCTTTACTTCCTAGTATTTCTCTGGTACCCAATTTAGACTGGCCCCTTTACTTCCTAGTATTTCTCTGGTACCCAATTTAGACTGGCCCTTTACTTCCTAGTATTTCTCTGGTACCCAATTTAGACTGGCCCCTTTACTTCCTAGTATTTCTCTGGTACCCAATTTAGACTGGCTCAATATGAGAGCTGTATAGAAAAAATCCCACTATCATTGTAAAATTTCATCCTGAGACGATGTGCCTATGAAACAAATTCCCGAGCCAAATATTTTAACTTTGATATAGACTTGGTATATTTTCTTATGAAGTCATCCAAATATCTTAGCTTTACTGTAAACTTGGTATATTTTCTAATGACAGTATCCAAATATTTTAAATGTACCAAGTTTGCATCAAAGATACAATATTTGGATAACTTCTTTAGAAAATGTACCAAGGGGCTTTAACTCTTTCCACGCTTTAAGCCACACATTGCGCCACAGCAGAAGTCCATTACACGCTATAAGCCGCACACTGCGCCATAGAGTTGCTTCCTTATAAGAAGTCTTTCTAGTTTTACTTATACTGTTTTACTTATAGTACTTTTTAACCTTGTTATTCTATTGGGTTGTCTAGTTTTCTTCAATTTAGTCTATAATAATATATATATGTTTATTTATTGACGAATAGTTGGGATCGTTTTATTTAAAAAAATTCTTTTTACTTCCCTTGAATTAATTGCTTTAAAAATTGAGGAAATAAATGCGCGTGGAAAGAGTTAAAACCCTTGGTACATTTTCTATTAAAGTTATCCAAATGGTTTAGCTTTGTTGCAGACTTGGTACACTTTCTTATAAAATCATCCAAATAGTTTAGCTTTGATATAAACTTGGTACATTTTCTAATGAAGTTATCCAAATAGTTTAGTTTTGATATAAACTTGGTACATTTTCTAATGAAGTTATCCAAATAGTTTAGCTTTTTTGTAAAACTTGGCACATTTTCTAATGAAGTTATCCAAATAGTTTAGCTTTGGGTTTTCAGACTTGGTACACTTTCTTATAAAATCATCCAAATAGTTTAGCTTTGATATAAACTTGGTACATTTTCTAATGAAGTTATCCAAATAGTTTAGCTTTGATATAAACTTGGTACATTTTCTAATGAAGTTATCCAAATAGTTTAGCTTTGATATAAACTTGGCACATTTTCTAATGAAGTTATCCAAATAGTTTAGCTTTGATATAAACTTGGTACATTTTCTAATGAAGTTATCCAAATAGTTTAGCTTTGTTGTAGACTTAGTACACTTTCTTATAAAATCATCCAAATAGTTTAGCTTTGATATAAACTTGGTACATTTTCTAATGAAGTTATCCAAATAGTTTAGCTTTGATATAAACTTGGCACATTTTCTAATGAAGTTATCCAAATAGTTTAGCTTTGATGCAGACTTGGTACATTTCATAAAATCATCCAAATAGTTTAGCTTTGATATAAACTTGGTACATTTTCTAATGAAGTTATCCAAATAGTTTAGCTTTGATATAAACTTGGTACATTTTCTAATGAAGTTATCCAAATAGTTTAGCTTTGATATAAACTTGGCACATTTTCTAATGAAGTTATCCAAATAGTTTAGCTTTGATGTAAACTTGGACATTTCTAATAAATTATCCAAATAGTTTAGCTTTGATTGCAGACTTGGTACACTTTCTTATAAAATCATCCAAATAGTTTAGCTTTGATATAAACTTGGTACATTTTCTAATGAAGTTATCCAAATAGTTTAGCTTTGATATAAACTTGGTACATTTTCTAATGAAGTTATCCAAATAGTTTAGCTTTGATGTAAACTTGGCACATTTTCTAATGAAGTTATCCAAATAGTTTAGCTTTGATTGAGACTTGGTACATTTCTATAATTATCCAAATAGTTTAGCTTTGATATAAACTTGGTACATTTTCTAATGAAGTTATCCAAATAGTTTAGCTTTGATATAAACTTGGTACATTTTCTATAATTATCCAAATAGTTTAGCTTTGATATAAACTTGGCACATTTTCTAATGAAGTTATCCAAATAGTTTAGCTTTGATATAAACTTGGTACATTTTCTAATGAAGTTATCCAAATAGTTTAGCTTTGATATAAACTTGGTACATTTTCTAATGAAGTTATCCAAATAGTTTAGCTTTGATATAAACTTGGCACATTTTCTAATGAAGTTATCCAAATAGTTTAGCTTTGATATAAACTTGGCACATTTTCTAATGAAGTTATCCAAATAGTTTAGCTTTGTTGCAGACTTGGTACACTTTCTTATAAAATCATCCAAATAGTTTAGCTTTTATATAAACTTGGTACATTTTCTAATGAAGTTATCCAAATAGTTTAGCTTTGATATAAACTTGGTACATTTTCTAATGAAGTTATCCAAATAGTTTAGCTTTGATATAAACTTGGCACATTTTCTAATGAAGTTATCCAAATAGTTTAGCTTTGATATAAACTTGGTACATTTTCTAATGAAGTTATCCAAATAGTTTAGCTTTGATATAAACTTGGTACATTTTCTAATGAAGTTATCCAAATAGTTTAGCTTTGATATAAACTTGGCACATTTTCTAATGAAGTTATCCAAATAGTTTAGCTTTGATATAAACTTGGCACATTTTCTAATGAAGTTATCCAAATAGTTTAGCTTTGATATAAACTTGGTACATTTTCTAATGAAGTTATCCAAATAGTTTAGCTTTGTTGTAGACTTAGTACATTTTCTTATAAAATCATCCAAATAGTTTAGCTTTGAAAAAAGTAGACAAAAACATGACTCACTTGCTCTCTGTTTTGTTAACCTTTCTGAGCACTGGTTTGATACTGTAATAAGAAAATAGAAAAACAATACATTCATCTAGGAGGTATTCAAAGTTATACTCATAAAAAGACTGAGAATTGATAGAAATTGAACAATTAAAAAGTATCACTGAAAGTGATTTAAAACCAAGTATAACAACGGTACGAGAAGAATATATATATATATAATATTGTCAGTATATGTTCATACATTTTGTGCAGATATCTGAGATGAAAATGAATGCTTTCAATCTCTCATTTTCTTTCTATAGGGATAATGAAAATCATGGCATGTCCTTTACAGGATCTCGCCAACAACCAAGTAAAAAAGTTGTTGATTTTCTCATCATCATCAAGGTGCGTATAATTTATAGGACGTTGTTCTCTTTGCAGCACATCTGAAATTCACTCTGTCTCTTGCCAGTTCACCCACTTCTCGATGGTCATGTTCATGGTTTCTTTAATATCTTGTAGCCCTTTTCTTCTGGTCTGCCTCTGCATCCTGGGACCCTGCCCTCTAGTATAATTTTGTTGATTTTCTAGGAACCATTTATATGTTCAATAGTTTGTCATTGCATTCTGACAGTGAGGTCTATTTTTACCATTCGTAAAATTCACGGAACAAATTTTGCTTCCAAATGGCCCGCCAGGAAGTTTGAACTCGTTACTCTTGGGTTGTGATTGTGTTCACTGTCGCTAAGCCAAGACGCCCATAGAGATAATGCACATTTGAATATAGGCAATGATTTGTATCATCATCAAAATACCAATACTTATTATCTAACATTAGCTAGTTCATAGAGTTCTATTTTACAACATAACAATGCTATATTTACGAGAACTTTTGTAATATTTCTATGAAAAGTGCAATAATGATAACATCAAATAATCATGGAATAATGTCTAATATATAAGCTCTTGTTCCACTTATGCATGTTTAGTTTTTGTCCATGAGCTCCTCATTGAATGTCACACTACCTGTTTTAAACTTATTTTCAGCTCCTTCTGTTGCCATTAGAAGGAGGCTTGGATTTTGCAAAAACTCAGGCTATTTCCCAGCTTAGTGTGAATATTGATTTCTAACTTCAAGAGTTACTTAATCATGAAGTGTTGGTAATGCAAGTCGCTAAAATAATGTGGCCCGTTTCAAGAAACACCATAAGAACATGCTTGAGAATTTTGGTTTAATGGTCCAACTCTGGGAATCACACAAGAGCAATGTGGATTCCTTTGTATCATATAAGCACGTTATTTAATCTGGTAACATTGAAGAAAGAGAAATGGTATATTCTTATTATTACAGATAATTAAATGAGATTGTATTAAGTAAAGCCATTAAGAAGTGAGGCATTATTGTATAAAAGGCACAAGAATTCTTGTATCATACACTGACACCTACAACTTACAGCATGTATAATGAATTTTCTAGTGCTCATCTGTATAATAAAAAAATGTTGATATGTTATTAAAAAAATATTTGACGAAATATTAATTTCCGCGCCTTGCAAGATTTTTCAGATGGCCATAATAGCAATAGAAAATTATATTCTTCTTGATCTGTCATTTTATTACAGTTCTAGTTACTCACAATTTTCCCTTTGTGTCATTGACTTTCAATGTCAGTTCGTTTATCTGTAGAAAACAAGAATATACAAACACAACTGAGCATGTCATTCTGTGTGATCTTGAAATAAAGACATTTCTATAACAGTTTTCCTAGCTCAGTTATATATTGTTACTACAAGAGATGATATATATATTGTTACTACAAGAGATGATATATATATTGTTACTACAAGAGATGATATATATATTGTTACTACAAGAGATGATATATATATTGTTACTACAAGAGATGATATATATATTGTTACTACAAGAGATGATATATATATTGTTACTACAAGAGATGATATATATATTGTTACTACAAGAGATGATATATATATTGTTACTACAAGAGATGATATATATATATTGTTACTACAAGAGATGATATATATATTGTTACTACAAGAGATGATATATATATTGTTACTACAAGAGATGATATATATATTGTTACTACAAGAGATGATATATATATTGTTACTACAAGAGATGATATATATATTTGATGTGATATGCAATGCCTTCAAAGATTGATGGATTATAGACAAGAAATATCACTAACAAGAGATGTTGAAAGAACAAGATTTCAAAATTTTTTCTAAACTTATTTTCCCAGACTGATATATATTTGGTATCATTGGAGAATGAAGGATGGTACAATACTAAAAGATATCACTATGAGAAACTGAGATCTTGTAACTGTATCCTTTACTTTGTCATTAGAATATGTGCAAGCTGTATATGCATGATACAGACAATGAAGTTGATTCCTGGCAACAGGAGGCAATGGATCGCAGTGCATAAAGGGAAAATATGAAAAGTTGAATTAGAAGAACATAGAAACTTATTGTAGAGAAGTTAAGAGTTGAATGCCTGAAGAGACATATCAGGTCACGAGGTGGCAACAATACCCTTGAATCTCATACAGCAATTGTAAGAGACATTTCTCTGCACAGATTAGACTTCCTAGTCACCAGCATCATTGCCATAGATTTTAGTATTTACCTCCTTAGAGCAAACTTAAATGATATTGTCTGCAAAAATGAAAATGTGTGAACAATATATTTTGGTAGCAAAAATTAAAAGCAAAGAACCATTTTTAATTCCATGAAGTATATTTGGAAATATAGTGTTAGGCCTGTATTTGTCTTTGACCATAGGCACAAGATGGACAATGTGGTCAACATCATACCAACTTCTGATACTACTTTTATATATAACTCTACTGTATGCTCACAATTCTCCACTAAGTAGCTGCTGGCTTGCATGTGCTTAACGTGCCATCTCTTCCATCATGCACAAGAGTTACTTATGCTAATATAGTATACTGACTTTGTTCAGATTGAAAAATAGTTACAATTATAATGAATTTATAAACATAGAAATATATAGTACCTTCAGTGAGCAGAACATTAGTAGGGATGGTAGGTTGAAATATGTTACAGTTAACAAGTAGTGTTTTATCACAGTCTATGGCATTTAGGGGCCTACCAAACCAATGTGCAATGTATACATGTTTTTGGTAAAGATCAAACATATCATAAAGAGATTAAAATTGATCGTAAAGAACGAACACAAAGAAGATGGTACAATTATGGTAACGATGAATGTGAAGAGCAAATAGACTATCGCATGAGCTATCTAGTTTGACCCAATAACAGCGTAGCTGGATTTAACAATATACACTTTCTAGCTGAATGTTAAACATATTTTAGATTGATGTTAGCATTGCTGTACATAATAAATTTGATTATTTTATTCTCATAATTGATCTTAGATACTTGTGAGTCATGCTACAACCATTAGTATAATTGTCCCATCATCCTCCACCATAATTTGGTTACAGATCGATGCACTATCATAAACATATATCTAATTTTAGAGATTTGTGTTTAGATTTTCAGGAAATTGTATCAGGTCCTGACAATTTGTAATTTACCTTTACTAATTAATTTATGGTTAGTTAGGATCTGTACATTCCTGTATGATATTATGATAATTTTAATACAAACTAGGTGCAAAACTAGGTCACATAACAAACTTGACAGCTCCTGAATTGTTCTTTCTTAGCTTTTGGTATTTATATGACTCAATTTATAAATCTCAATCTGTCATAATGTTACCTCGAAATCCTGTTTGCGAATCTTTATCTCCCAGTCATAAACATCTTCTTCCAGAACACTGACTCTTTGATGGAGATCCTGAACCAACTGCACAAGTTCAGCTGAATAAGGGAAGACAAATCAAATGATTACTCATCCACAGTTTAAGTGTATTTATTATCAAGTATCTTTTCTTTAGTGAAGAAACATGACTTGAATATGTTCAATATAAAACCTACTCATTTTCTGAGATATTAGTCAATTTCCTTTTTTATTGCTAAAATACAAGCTCTCTAGGCAATTTGTCTTCACTAAAAATATATCTTACTTATTACTTGCTGTGGCTAATAAGTGATCTATATTACAGCAGGATGTGCCCTCAAAAATCAGGTCATCATGCCAGAAGCAGTATTATGGTTTAAATATCAGATGACATACCTTGTGTCTTGCCATCAGTTTTAATGTGCAGTACTCTGTCATTGATGTACTTCTCCTTCTCAGCTGCCTTCTGCTTAGCTTCATTGCGAAGATCCTCTGCAGCCTTTTGCATGATCAGTTTCTGCAAAGTTAAGACATCATTTATTACAAAGGTCTGTTCTAAACAGTAGATTAGAAATAGATCAGGCTGATATTCTGAATACCCCTCAGGGAGGCAGGCCATGTAAGTAGTTCAAGGGATGAGGATATGAAGCTGACCAGATTGCAAGACTATCAGATCACACAAAGTGAAATCAGACAGGAGCTATATGCTGGAGCTCAAAGAAAAATAGTAAACCAACACAGAACTGATGTCATCAGTTGCCATATGCTGAGGAATATCCTGAGGAAAAGATAGGAGCCCTTATGGATTAATTGGTTTGGTGTGCAGTGATGATAATCTGTTGACTAAACACAAACTAAACTAAAGACACTTTACACAGAGACATGATTATTCAACTTAAGAAGGAGTCTTGTATTAGCTATTATCAAGGATTTATGGCTAGCAAATGAAAAATTAACAATAACTACATACAGAGAATCCAAGTAAAAACCTTTTCTTTTAATTTGAATTTTACTTTTAATATTTTACTGTGGATCTCATTTCTGTTATCAAATATTTAAATTTGTTTTTCTCCACTGGCTGAAACAAAATTAGTGATGGGGAAAATATGTTCTAACCTTAAGAATCCTGGGACCTGTAGGTTTTCTATAACCAATCAATGAAATTATTCCTCCAGAGTGTTATATTTTCTTTGTTCAACACAATCAATAAACACAAACATTTCTACAATGTATTTGAGAGATTTTAAAATAATTAAATTCATTTGTCTCTTTCTCACCTTAAGAAGCTTCTTCTTCTCAGCAGACAAACCTCCAAGGCCTTTCCTCTTGCCCTTCTTCTTCTTTCTCTCCTCCTCCTCAGCTTTCTCACGGGCTTCCTGTTTAGAAAATGTAAACAAATCAGATAAAACAACTGTGGCATTTTAGAGATTCATGGAACAAAAAATAATATACTTGCAGGTCTGTAAAATAGAATATAAATAATAGTGGTTTTTAAGCACAATACAGGCAGAGTAAAAAAGAAACACCACCTTACACACGCACAACATGGTTGGCACTGCATAATCGACAGTGCCAGAGCGCTCTCTAACTAGTGTGAAGCTTCTTATCTCGGTCGGACATGTGGGCATGTGCACAACAGCTAAACACTGCGTCGCTGGAACTGTGAAGCACACAGTTCCATATAAGGATTTCTCATGAAGCGCACAGTTCCATATCATTTTCTCATGAACTGATTGTTCCTGCTGATGACTACTGACATTGAGCTTGAAGATTATATAATATACAATTAAAACTCATTATATTGAATCTTATTGATAATATCGAGAGAAAATATGGGCTGCTGCAGCTCAGCAGTGCCTATACATGAGCCACCACTGCTTCCTTTCAAAACAGATCTTCAGGAACAGTTGATGGTGGAAGGAGAAGAGGATGCAAAGAAATGCATGCACTGATAAGCATCAAGGATTGGTTTGAAAAGGAACTTTTTTTAACAATAGTCCAGCTGCAGAAAAAGAAATTGTTGGAGGAGGAGGAGCTTTTGTGTTGGCGATTCTATTGTAGCACCCCTATGAGCTCAATGGGTTATGTGCTTGCCATATACTGGAAGTAAACAATACCAAAATGTAGTCAGAAATATAGTCATGAATGTCAGACGACAACAGAAACCTTTATTTGTAACCTTTAAAAGGAAAAATTGAGATACATTGTAAGCTAGAGTTACAAAGCACATCAACAGAATAAATCCCAGCGTGTTCGTAGCGCATTGGACGCGGGTGACAAGCTCCCTGTGAGCGCGGGTTCAATTCTGTGGGCTGGCAGAAAAGCCACAGGTTCTCCAGATTTACGATGTTCGTGGCACCGAACCGAACGGTTACGATGTCCATGGCATCGGGCCGAAGAGTTGAAAGCTCAAGTACTTCTGGATAGGAAAAAAAAAAAATGGAAAATGCCCTAATCAATCAAAGTATACAAAGCGCATTAAGGGCGTCAATACTCAATAGTAATCGCTAATGATGATGTTTAAAAAAAGAACCGTTTTACAAACCACGAGGAGCTATATTTGGAAATACGATGTTTGGTCTGTGTTTTTCATTGACAATCGTCACACGATGAGTGGTGTGGTCAACATCACGCCGGTTGCCTTTACTTCTCATTGTTTGTCGGTTACCAGATTGAGAGTAACGGCTTTCAGGTACAAAGAATTCCAGTCCTACTGTGGAAATGAAACCGGAAAACGCGCATAAGAAACGAATGAAGCACTATGCTATCACTGCTTTCATATGTGAAAGTAAAATCCTCCATTAATGTTGGCGTTCTGCATTGGACTTGCTCAAGAGAAATAAACAACCAACTACAGATAAATATAGAATCGTCCGTTCTATGATATGTTTATACGTCTGAAGGTTCTGCAGCTGGCATGTGGAGAATAATATGATGACATTTCTGTAGATCTTCTACACTGAACCTTCAATAGTATGTATACAAAAATAAAAAAAATAAAGTAGGAACACGTATTCTAGTCTTGTAAATATATATATTCTATAGAAAGTTACGCATGCGCAGTTCACATTGATAATTATGTGGTGGTCATGGTGACCTGATCAAGTAAACGTACACAGACATATTGATTGATTGATTCATTGATTGATAGGACCATCATCATTGCACTTCAATGAGTAACCATGTGTGCTCCAATATCTTTCTTACAGAGGAAGATCTCAGCTGCAGTGCATGAACTCCGTAGCACCGGCGAGGTAATTTTGAAGATGGTGAGGACTTTTTGTAGGAATTTTATTTTAATCTTTTTTCTAATGATTTTTCCCCAGGCAGCGGCTTTCCAGCATGTTCTTCTCGATTGTTCTTCTCGATTTTGAACTGCCAGGGTTCTTTTACGTGCTCAAATTGAACACGGGACCTAC
Organism: Arion vulgaris; assembly: GCA_020796225.1. Taxonomy (NCBI): domain Eukaryota; kingdom Metazoa; phylum Mollusca; class Gastropoda; order Stylommatophora; family Arionidae; genus Arion; species Arion vulgaris. The sequence goes on from CM036761.1 coordinate 20,154,208, forward strand.
GGTTTATCGTCCAAATCCGATAGAACTAGAAACTGATCTACACTGAGATCAGATCTCTGGAAAAATATTCCGATGGTACCACGAGGGAGCGAACCTGTTACCTTTGGTACAAGAGGCGAATACCTAACCTCTAGGCTATAGAGACCCCCAGACATATGTTGAACATGAGACTTTAAGGTAGGAGGATATGTAACCCCCAGACATATGTTGAACAGAGACTAAGGTGGGAGATATGTAACCCCCAGACATATGTTGAACAGAGACTAAGGTAGGAGATATGTAACCCCCAGACATATGTTGAACAGAGACTAGTGGAATACCGAATTGAGTGGGGGGATATGTACGAGATGATAGGAGATTGGTGTCAAGGACAGAAGATACACGATCAAATCTGTCACAGCTGCTATTTCAACATGACACATAAGAAATCAGGATTTCTTGATTATTTTTCGAATGTTATGAGTTTTAGATTAATTTTCGAATGTCAAGATTTCTTGATTAAGATTTGAATACGTCAGGATTTCCATATTAATTTTCTAATTCCTGCGAAGACATCGATTGGCTGATCTGGCAACACTTACAGAGAAATTACGTACAGGCTTTCCACATATCTTTGACATGTCAATCGTAAGATTTTTATTGTCATGTTTGAACAACTACAGTCAAGCCTCTTTCCACGCCTTTAGCCGCACACTGCGCCATAGAGTTGCTTCCCTTGTAAGAAGTCTTTCTAGTTTTACTTCTACTGTTTTACTTATACTACTTTTTAACCTTGTTATTCTATTGGGTTGTCCAGTTTTCTTCAATTTAGTATATAATAATATACAGGGGCGGCTCGTCATTAAGGGTCAGTGGGGCCAGGCCCCACCAAAAATATTGAGTAACGTGTACTTATTATTTCACACATTATTTGTTTATAATTATTACTTTCAACGAGATACTGATTAGCTTTGAAAGTTGATATATAGCGCTAAAATATCACACACATTCTGAAATCTAAAATTCAACATATTTTCCCTCCAATTAGTATACACCCATGGTCATTAGGGGCCAGTAAGAACTAAAATACAAACCGAGCCCAAAAAACCATAATTTTTCCGAACTTTTTGTCTGGCCCCACCACCAAAAATGACCACGAGCCGCCACTGATTACCATAGAGTCAGACGAGTTGTTGAGCATTGACGAACAATCACACCCGTCTTAGCCGTCTGCCAACATTCCATCCATAAATATTGGCGCTTGTTGCATTATTTGAGAAAGCAATTGTTGCTATGGAAACGGACCCCCTCCTTCCCATCCAAACTTATTGACAAGCAATGAGAATCACTCTGACATCCAGACAGGTGAACAAAATAAATGCATCAGTTTACTGGCGGCTTGATTTTGAGAATAGTGTTTGATAAATTACTAGAAATGCCAAAATGCCTATTTTGTGAATGTGATAACTTGTATGTGATATTTTATGTGTTATTGTATTTGGTGCCTCTTCACCTCCGAAAGTTCACAGAACAACATTTGTTTTGGGACGTGACAAGTTATATATACATGTATATATATATATATATATATATATATTGTATTTGATATGGTTCTTTTCAAACAATGTCAAATCGAATGCTACAGCAGATTTATACGACACTAACCTAACGGCGTAGGTACACGTGTCAGGGACCAATATGGCATCGTTCCTGTGCTTTAAAATAAATGTAATTAGATCGCACTCTGCCTCACAAACTTTGCACGACAGTGAATATTTAGTTTTAACATTTATGTGGGTTTTTTAAGCGTTAATTTGTTATGTGTCTATCTAAATCAGCGTTTCCCAAAGTGGGCGTTACCGCACCCCAGTGGGCACTGAAGCGTTCTAGGGGGTGGGGGTGGAGGAGGGGGAGGGGCGATAGTGGGTTCAGAAGAATTGGGGGGTTAATGCGATTAGGTGTCGGTGGCTCTTAAAGAAGAAATTAATAATAAATATTTTAAATAAAATATTTTCGTGATTTTGCGATTTAATAATCCTTTAAAATTTGATTCTGCATTTAAATTCATCTTCTGCCTGTCTGACACGATCCATTTTTATTTTCATCAATTTTCTATTTCATGCATATAATCATTTGAAAATTGACCATGTATGGCAGAAATATATATCCATTTTCTATGTCAAAGAAAAAATAGAGAATGTACATATGTGGGGGAGGGTTGCATTGGCAAACTGTTGTAATGTGGAGAGGGGCGTTTCAAAGTTTATCTTGTGAAAAGTGGGCGGTGGGCTGAAAAAGTTTGGGAATCTATGATCTAAACAAAACTTAACGCTCAATGATATTTTCTTAAAATTCATCATCCTGGAGCAGTTGGATCTTCTTCTTCTTCTCATCCGAACGCTTCCTATCAACCACTTGTTAACCACTCTGTGTGATTTGTATGTGATCTGAGCCTAAGAGCGATTGTACGTTATACAGATTATGTGCCTACAAGTAGGCCAGCATATCACATTTCTGCCACGCTTTTTATTTACTAGGGTAGCTTCCCTAGGTCCCTAAATCAGTCGCCTCTTAGACATGCCTTGTAGGTCGCAGTGGTACTATTCTTTGCTTCCTTGTGGGCCCCGGCACTACACGGGGAGTTTATTTATCTAGTAGTCAATGTTTGAAGTTGACTGTGTCAATTACTTATAATAATAATAATAATAATAATAATATACATCACGAAAACGATCAATTTATTTTGGCATGAAACTATTATGACGTCATATTAACTGAACGTAAAACGTAATTACAAGTACTTAGTTAAATTGCAATTTACAAATGCAGTTCCCATATTATATACTGAAACTGAACGTATTCACTTTGATAGTATTTTATCTTGTTGTGGTGCAGTTTGTGAAGCGTCCCAGTACAAACTAGGCATGGGGTCAACAATGTAAGACAATTGGGGAGAGGAATGAGGGTGGCAAGTGCCAATATTGTAACTATTGACAGAGGAAGAAAAAAAGGTACATAAGTAAGGAATATGTAAGAATACAAACGTTAAGTATTGAATAATCCTTACCTCTTCTGCTTCCATTCTATCTCTCTCAGCTCTTTCCTGTGCTTTTCTACGCTCTTCTTCTTCTTCCTGTATATCGAGAAGATATAACACTTAAACACCGCATGGTATGTGAGCACATGAATATTTATATCATCCATACAATCAAAGAAGATATAACACTTAAACACCGCATGGTATGTGAGCACATGAATATTTATACCATCCATACAATCAAGACAAACTATGTATATGTGTGTGTGTCTCTGTATGTGTGTATGACGAAACAAGACTAGCAGAAGAATATATCCACAACGGAAGACATAGGTAAAACTTGATAACACCAGATAGTCCAATCGAACAGCTTGTCCCGAGAAGAACTTCTCTCTCTCTCATAGGCCAGATGTCCTTTGCTGCCATCATGCTCAAATCAGCGATCCCATCCTGAATCCAACATTTCTCTGGACGTCCTCTTCTCTCGAGATACCTCTCTCTATATTTGTCTTCTCTGTCCCTTCATGTCTTTTTACATTCTTATTTGTAGCATCAGTCAGTTTCTTTTGATTGTGAATTTCTTCTGAATAGATCTATTTGTTCTGGTCTCTGCCTAAGGAATACAGAGGATTGTTCTGCAACATTTATTTTAAAAGCGTATATATGCTTTTTCACTACATTGTTAAATGTCCATGTCTTACATCCATACGTTTCTACTGGGAATATGCAGGATCTTAGTATTCTGATCTGTGTTGTCCTTTCAGTTCCAACTCCATACCTTTATCGTTAAATTTGGTAAGGTTATGTTTGTTTTTCATGTATTTCCTTCATCCCATTTCCATCTATGTTAGCAGTGAATGTAGATGTTTCATCTATGTTAGCAGTGAATGGAGATGTTCCATCTATGTTAGCAGTGAATGAGATGTTTCCATCTATGTTAGCAGTGAATGGAGATGTTTTCCCTCTATGTTAGCAGTGAATGGAGATGTTTCATCTATGTTAGCAGTGAATGGAGATGTTTCATCTATGTTAGCAGTGAATGGAGATGTTTCATCTATGTTAGCAGTGAATGGAGATGTTTCATCTATGTTAGCAGTGAATGGAGATGTTCTATCTGTTAGCAGTGAATGGAGATGTTCCATCTATGTTAGCAGTGAATGGAGATGTTTCATCTATGTTAGCAGTGAATGGAGATGTTTCATCTATGTTAGCAGTGAATGGAGATGTTCTATCTATGTTAGCAGTGAATGGAGATGTTCTATCTGTTAGCAGTGAATGGAGATGTTCTATCTACGTTAGCAGTGAATGGAGATGTTCCCATCTATGTTAGCAGTGAATGTAGATGTTCCATCTATGTTAGCAGTGAATGGAGATGTTTCATCTATGTTAGCAGTGAATGGAGATGTTCCATCTATGTTAGCAGTGAATGGAGATGTTTCATCTATGTTAGCAGTGAATGGAGATGTTCCATCTATGTTAGCAGTGAATGGAGATGTTCCATCTATTTAGCATAATGGAATGTTTCATCATATTTACGTGAATGGAGATGTTTCATCATATAGCAGTAGAATGGAGATATTCACTATTAGCAGTGAATGGAATCTATCCATCATATGTAGCAGTGAATGGAGATGTTTCAAATACGTTAGCAGTGAATGGAGATGTTGATCTATGTTAGCAGAATGGAGATGTTCTCATCACTTTGCTGCTATTGGCAGTGAACTCGAGCTTAAATGAGTGTTCCATCATGTGTACGCTTGAATGGAGATGTTCTATCTTTGCATGAATGGAAGTAGTGTTGTATACAGAATCAAAACTATAGACAAATGCAGAATGAGATGTTTCTACTACTGTTAGCAGGAATGGAGATGTTCTCATCTATTTGCAGTCAATGGAGATTTTCATCTACGTTTTGCAGTGAATGGAATGTTCTATCTTTGTTAGTCAGGAATAAGATGTTTCATCTATGTGTAGCAGGAATAAGATAATTAATCTGTTGCAGTGAATGGGGATGTTCATCATAATGATCTTTGTGAATGGAGAAAGTTCAATCTTTGTTAGATAGGAATGACATGTTCCATCTATTTAGCAGTGAATGGAGATGTTTCTCTAGTAAAGAGGAATGGAATGTTCCATCTATGTTAGCAGGAATGGAATGTTCCATCTATGTTAGTTAAGTGATTGGAGATGTTTATCTATTTGAGCATGAAGGAGATGTTTATCTATGTTGCAGTGAATGGAGATGTTCATCTATGTTAGCAGTGAATGGAGATGTTATATCTTATGTAGTGAATGGGATGTTTCATCTATGTTAGCAGTGAATGAGATGTTTCATCTATGTTAGCAGGAATGGAGATGTTTCATCATTAGCAGTGAATGGAGATGTTTCATCTATGTTAGCAGTGAATGGAGATGTTTCATCTATGTTAGCAGTGAATGGAGATGTTCTATCTATGTTAGCAGTGAATGGAGATGTTCTATCTGTTAGCAGTGAATGGAGATGTTCCATCTATGTTAGCAGTGAATGGAGATGTTCTATCTGTTAGCAGTGAATGGAGATGTTTCATCTATGTTAGCAGTGAATGGAGATGTTTCATCTACGTTAGCAGTGAATGGAGATGTTCTATCTGTTAGCAGTGAATGGAGATGTTTCATCTATGTTAGCAGTGAATGGAGATGTTCTATCTGTTAGCAGTGAATGGAGATGTTTCATCTATGTTAGCAGTGAATGGAGATGTTTCATCTATGTTAGCAGTGAATGGAGATGTTCCATCTATGTTAGCAGTGAATGGAGATGTTCTATCTATGTTAGCAGTGAATGGAGATGTTTCATCTATGTTAGCAGTGAATGGAGATGTTCCATCTATGTTAGCAGTGAATGGAGATGTTTCATCTATGTTAGCAGTGAATGGAGATGTTTCATCTATGTTAGCAGTGAATGGAGATGTTCCATCTATGTTAGCAGTGAATGGAGATGTTCCATCTATGTTAGCAGTGAATGGAGATGTTCCATCTATGTTAGCAGTGAATGGAGATGTTCCATCTATGTTAGCAGTGAATGGAGATGTTTCATCTATGTTAGCAGTGCATGGAGATGTTCATCTATGTTGCAGTGAATGGAGATATTCCATCTATGTTGAGAATGGAATGTTCCATCTATTCTAACAGTGAATGAATGTTAAAAACACCGTTCACTTTGATTTGATTATTCAACAACTAATAAATCATATTTTTGAGAATCTATACATATTATTTGAAGAAATAATTCAACAAATCACATACAGAACTGAATCAACTAATATGTAGATCAACAACTAATAAAATATGAATCTACCTATTATTAAAGAATTATTCTTGCCAAGTCAAAATTCCTGACTCCAACAAAACTGCGAGCACAATTAGTCAGACAAAAGACAAGTTCAAGATTCAAATGGAATTATTCTTGCTCTAATAACATTTTTTGCCTGCTATCTCGGCAATAAACTCGAAGCTTAAATGACTACAAAACAACACCCACGTTCCACAGTTCCACATCTGGCTCATCTTGCTTGAAGTTGGATGTTTTCTTCTGCATGTGCGCTGAAGTATGTGTGTATACAGAACGAACTCTCCAGAACACAACATGCTGCCAGAGCATAAAACATAAGTTATTGGCCCTTACCTACTAGTGCGCTAGACAGGTAGCTGGTACACACATTCTCACAATAACGATATATTGTAGCACACGATAGCAAACAAAGTTTGGCAGAATGAATAGAATACAGACACAATTAATAGATCTTTGTCAGATCAGAGAATACAAGACACAACTAATAGATCTTTGTCAGATCAGAGAATACAAGACACAACTAATAGATCTTTGTCAGATCAGAGAATACAAGACACAACTAATAGATCTTTGTCAGATCAGAGAATACAAGAAACAACTAATAAATCTTTGTCAGATCAGAGAATACCATGTACCAATTTATTATACAGACAGTCAGTAAAGATGGGATATGTAATAACTTGACCTCAGTAAAGATGGATATGTAATAACTTGACCTCGGTAAAGATGGGATATGTAATAACTTGACCTCGGTAAAGATGCGATATGTAATAACTTGACTTTACGAAGTGTGGATATGTAATAACCTGACCTCTAAAGATGAGATATGTAATAACTGACCTCGTAAGATGAGATATGAATAACTTACCTCGGTAAAGATGGATATGCAATAACTTAACTCGTAAAGATGGGATATGTATAACTTGATATCTGTATGAGAAGATATTCGTGGCTTTGATCTAACCTTGTTATTATCATGTTAGATCTGCAGAGATGCTATAGTTCAGCATGCTTTTTACATCTGGAACCATTCTGTTGTTTCACCATCTAATCTTACATCTGGAACCATTCTGTTGTTTCACCATCTATTCTTACATCTGGAACCATTCTGTTGTTTCACCATCTAATCTTACATCTGGAACCATTCTGTTGTTTCACCATCTAATCTTACATCTGGAACCATTCTGTTGTTTCACCATCTAATCTTACATCTGGAACCATTCTGTTGTTTCACCATCTATTCTTACATCTGAAACCATTCTTTGTTCATATCATTATTTCTGGAAACCATTCTGTTATTCATCCATCTAATCTTGAATCTGGAAACCATAATTTGAATTTACCATTATATTAACTGTGCAAGTCATAGTACTGTATCAAAATCTAATCTTACACTGAGATACGTAGTTATTGTTTCATCAAATTTGCCTCTATCTCGGCACATAACTGTTAAATGTCACCAACCCACTTCCACAGTTCAACATTCTGGCTCATCTTCTGAAGTTGATGTTTTCTCTCATCTAATCACACTGAACCATTCTGTTACAGATTCAACCTCTAAATCACATGCTGAAGCATAAACATGTTATTGTTATTCTCTAACTCTATCTGGCACCATCTGTTGTTTCACATCTACTTCATCTAAACGATATATTGTTTCACCATCTAATCAACATTTGGCAACCATTCTGAATAGATACACCAATCTAGATCTTACAATCAGAGCAAACCATTCTTGTCTTTGTCAGATCTAAATACATTGCACAACAAATTCTTTGTCAGATCAAATCTACATCTGAACCATTCTTTGTATTCAGCAATCTAATTTTGTCAATCTGGAAACCATTCATGTTTTTCAGACATCATAGATATAATTGACACCATCTAAGATGTTGTATCACTCCATCTAAATATATACATCTGACCATCGTATGCATTGTATACGCACTCGTAAATGTATATCTGACCTTCTGTTGTTTCACTGACTCTAATTGATATTAATCTGGCACCATTAATGTATGATAATTCACCTCTAATGTTACATCTGCCCATTCTGTTGTTTCCATTAATCTTAACTGATATTCATGTTTATTCACATCTAATCTTACATCTGGAACCATTCTGTTGTTTCACCATCTAATCTTACATCTGGAACCATTCTGTTGTTTCACCATCTATTCTTACATCTGGAACCATTCTGTTGTTTCACCATCTAATCTTACATCTGGAACCATTCTGTTGTTTCACCATCTAATCTTACATCTGGAACCATTCTGTTGTTTCACCATCTAATCTTACATCTGGAACCATTCTGTTGTTTCACCATCTAATCTTACATCTGGAACCATTCTGTTGTTTCACCATCTAATCTTACATCTGGAACCATTCTGTTGTTTCATCATCTATCTTACATCTGAACCATTCTGTTGTTTCACTCATCTATTCTTACATCTGAAACCATTCTGTTGTTTCATCATCTAATCTTACATCTGGAACCATTCTGTTGTTTCACCATCTAATCTTACATCTGGAACCATTCTGTTGTTTCACCATCTAATCTTACATCTGGAACCATTCTGTTGTTTCACCATCTAATCTTACATCTGGCACCATTCTGTTGTTTCATCATCTAATCTTACATCTGGAACCATTCTGTTGTTTCACCATCTAATCTTACATCTGGAACCATTCTGTTGTTTCACCATCTAATCTTACATCTGGAACCATTCTGTTGTTTCACCATCTATTCTTACATCTGGAACCATTCTGTTGTTTCACCATCTAATTTTACATCTGGAACCATTCTGTTGTTTCACCATCTAATCTTACATCTGGAACCATTCTGTTGTTTCACCATCTAATCTTACATCTGGAACCATTCTGTTGTTTCACCATCTAATCTTACATCTGGAACCATTCTGTTGTTTCACCATCTAATCTTACATCTGGAACCATTCTGTTGTTTCACCATCTATTCTTACATCTAGAACCATTCTGTTGTTTCATCATCTAATCTTACATCTGGAACCATTCTGTTGTTTCACCATCTAATCTTACATCTGGAACCATTCTGTTGTTTCACCATCTAATCTTACATCTGGAACCATTCTGTTGTTTCACCATCTAATCTTACATCTGGAACCATTCTGTTCTTTCACCATCTAATCTTACATCTGGAACCATTCTGTTGTTTCACCATCTATTCTTACATCTGGAACCATTCTGTTGTTTCACATCTATTCTACATCTGGAACCATTCTGTTGTTTCACCATCTATCTTACATCTGAAACCATTCTGTTGTTTCACCATCTAATCTTACATCTGGAACCATTCTGTTGTTTCATCATCTAATCTTACATCTGGAACCATTCTGTTGTTTCACCATCTATTCTTACATCTGGAACCATTCTGTTGTTTCATCATCTAATCTTACATCTGGAACCATTCTGTTGTTTCACCATCTAATCTTACATCTGGAACCATTCTGTTGTTTCACCATCTAATCTTACATCTGGAACCATTCTGTTGTTTCACCATCTAATCTTACATCTGGAACCATTCTGTTGTTTCACCATCTAATCTTACATCTGGAACCATTCTGTTGTTTCACCATCTAATTTTACATCTGGAACCATTCTGTTGTTTCACCATCTATTCTTACATCTGGAACCATTCTGTTGTTTCACCATCTATTCTTACATCTGTTTGTCGTTCATGATAAATTGTTGACATAGCTAGAAAAATAGATATTCCTTTATAGTAGTGGTTCTCATACATTGTGAAGTCGTGACACACTTGAAGTTCTACACACAAAATTGTAGTCGAACTATAAACAAACAAACAAAAATAAATTAATAAGATACAAAGAAATACAGAAATAATTAGAAAATGCTACATACCTTTATTCATGATTTAATCTCTGCCTATGAGAAGCATGGGTCTGATGTGTCTTGGTGATTTTTTACTCTGGTGCCTGCTGGTACCGCGTTGTCGACCCCTGATCTGGGATTTCCTAGGGATATAACCGGGCACCCTGATATGCGCATGGGTACACCCTTTGAGAACTACTACCTTATAGTTTGTATTATTAATAAAACACTAACAAAATAAATAATAATAATTGTGGAATGTCCTACGTTTTTCATGTCAGTCATTTCATACCTTTCTACGTTTTTCTTCCTGTTGTCTTCTTTCTTCTTCTTGTCTTCTTTTACGTTCTGCTTCTTGTCTCTGCCTTTCAGCTGCAGCAGCCTCTTCTTCCTCTCTTCTTCTACGTTCTTCCTCTTCCCTTGCACCAGAGTCATCCTCCACTGCCGCAGCAGGAGTCTAAAAAATACAAGATAATTATGTTTTATCTTCAATCTCAAGAATGCGAGTGACTTATTCTCAACTTGTTTCCTGGTTACATAAAAATATCATGTTTGTTAGCTTATTATTAGTTTGTTAGCTTTAATTTGTTGCCTGGTTATAGAAACAAATCACTTTATTACAAATAAGGAAACACATTTGAGATCAGCCTTCATGTTAAAAGGAAACCATATTTCTGTTTCAATAAAATGTATCACGCAAACAAACTGAAACGCAAAATAAAATAATATTTTGGAATCATGATGCCTTATTATTGTAATTACTACTAAAAGTATATCTATAGAAATGAATAATAATATTACTAATAACGTGGGTAGTATTATAGTTAGTTTACAAGGCGAACAATTCAAAGGCATTAAGTGACATGGCATAAAATACAACACTGAACAGATAAACTCTCAACAAGAATAACCATAATGGTGTGAAACTTACAATTTATACATAAAACATTTCTTTACAATCAATCAATAAAATAATGCTGAAAGTGGCTAATACATGCTCTACAGACAGTACATGACGTCTCAACAACAAGAAAAACATCGATCTAGGCTGATGACAATGACTGTAATGACGATGCAATAAGAGAGAGAATAGTTCACTTCAATGATGTACTGGCATTCAAACGTATGCAAATAATAATGCCAAATCTACATTTACTAATTCAAGATTTAGTATGAATGAGGCGATGAGGCTTATACTCTGTTGCACACATAACACTTCATGTGAGACAATGCGCTATGCCCTTGGCCTGCCAACGATTGCCATGAGACACAAAGTCGCACTGGTAAAAGTTTATCTGAGAGTATAGGAAGACATACATAATCCTCTGCTTAATGCCATAACTGAAAATAATGGCAAGCGTTTGAAGAGAGGCAGAGGATGTTATTAAACAGGTTTGTACTCTAGACGAATTGAAGTATTGGGAAGAATGGATGCATATATCAGAGGATATGATTGATTACACTAGGGTTGTCAGTACACTTGGACGCCGTTGTAAGGAATGGGCCCTTGGAGTCACTAATGCGGAGATTCTTATATATATATATAAATATATTCAGAGTCGACAATAGGAAAGGGAGGGGGGGGGATGAGGGATCGTTGTACTGTCTGGCAGTGTCCGCCTCTGATAGAAACCGTAAACACGTTTCAGAAAGTTTCACTGAAACTTTCCATCGAAGTTAGAGTTCCGAAATTTTGTATAGTTGACAATATAATTGATGTGTTATGGCGCATTGGGCATTCCCATGCGTGCTCTGTCCTCCGCTGCAGCAGCCAACCTAAAGTCCATTTGCTCTCTGTACCCATGAGAAATTGAATAGTATACATTCTCTCTCTCTACCACGAAGACGACACTGCCCGGCATGTCCAAGCTTAGCTCATTATTCTTGTACTCGTTCCAGTATTGAGACTCGCTCATATCACATAAATGAGAGCGTACCGCATTTCTCTCTCTCTCTCTACCCAAGCGATAGAACGACACTGACACTGCCCGGCATGTTCAAGCTTAACTCATAATTCTTGTACTCGTTCCAGTGTTGAGACTCGCTCATATCACATAAATGAGAGCTACCGCCATTTCTCTCTCTACCACGAAGATGACACTGCCTGGCATGTCCAAGCTTAACTCATAATTCTTGTACTCGTTCCAGTGTTGAGACTCGCTCATATCACATAAATGAGAGCGTACCGCATTTATCTCTCTCGATCTTTTTTTCGGCCATTTTGATCATTCTCATCATCAAGTAGTTTGTCCTCAACAGAACTTTGCCACCCCAACAGTCCTCCAGAATTTCTCTCTCTCATAGGCCATATGTCCTGTCTCTGCAGCCGTCATGTTCAAGCCATCAGTTACATCCTGAAGCCATCTTCTCCGTGGTCTTCCTCTTCTTCTCTTTGCGGGTATGCCTCCTTCCACGATGGTCTTCTTCAGCCAATCATGTCCAAAATATCTCAATTTTCTCTTTCTTATTTGTAGCATCAGTCAGTTTTCTTTGATTTTGAGTTCTTTCTGGATAGATCTGTTTGTTCTCTTCTCTGTCCAAGATGTACGGAGGACTCTTCTGTAACACTTATATTCGAAAGCACATATATGTACATCGTTCTAGTTGTGATATATAAACAGCCTTTGCCAAGAACGTTTGTTTTACGCCACAGTCTTCAGTACCATTTGGAGCTCTAGTGCTTGTACTTTGGCGACGTGTCCGATTTCAACCAGCGTTTACTGGGTTCGCTCTCCGTTAGCCCTTGGCTGTCCCCAGCCTACCTGCAATGCAGCAGGCTGTTATTTTCTTTTAGGGTAGCGAACCTTAGACGACCTGCCCTCCCAGGTTGATAAGCGTCATATGCCCAACTAACCCTTCTTTTTATGGACTACTTGGTTATACTACATTTATGACAACAGCTCTGTCCATACTTCTGCCCGCTTGAGTCGGGGCATTGTTTACAAGATGCTAAACTATTTACAATGAACAATAATTTGACTTGTGTTATGCATGGGGCGCACAGTTTACCCAGGGTCAGAGATATTCTAAGGGGCCGACACTGACATATTATATATATAATGCGAATGTGATGACAAACAATCAAATATCAAAGCATACGTGATTACATAAAACAATATGGTAGCAAAGAAATAACATTGAGAAATATATACTTCTATTAAGAATATAACAAGAGAAATAACATTGAGAAATATATACTTCTATTAGGAATATAACAAGAGAAATAACATTGAGAAATATATACTTCTATTAGGAATATAACAACTGAAATAACATTGAGAAATATATACTTCTATTAGGAATATAACAAGAGAAATAACATTGAGAAATATATACTTCTATTAGGAATATAACAACAGAAATAACATTGAGAAATATATACTTCTATTAGGAATATAACAAGAGAAATAACATTGAGAAATATATACTTCTATTAGGAATATAACAACTGAAATAACATTGAGAAATATATACTTCTATTAGGAATATAACAACTGAAATAACATTGAGAAATATATACTTCTATTAGGAATATAACAAGAGAAATAACATTGAGAAATATATACTTCTATTAGGAATATAACAAGAGAAATAACATTGAGAAATATATACTTCTATTAGGAATATAACAAGAGAAATAACATTGAGAAATATATACTTCTATTAAGAATATAACAAGAGAAATAACATTGAGAAATATATACTTCTATTAGGAATATAACAAGAGAAATAACATTGAGAAATATATACTTCTATTAGGAATATAACAAGAGAAATAACATTGAGAAATATATACTTCTATTAGGAATATAACAACTGAAATAACATTGAGAAATATATACTTCTATTAAGAATATAACAAGAGAAATAACATTGAGAAATATATACTTCTATTAGGAATATAACAAGAGAAATAACATTGAGAAATATATACTTCTATTAGGAATATAACAAGAGAAATAACATTGAGAAATATATACTTCTATTAGGAATATAACAACTGAAATAACATTGAGAAATATTTACTTCTATTAGGAATATAACAACTGAAATAACATTGAGAAATATATACTTCTATTAGGAATAAATAAGAAAAAACATTGAAATATATACTTCTATAGAATAAAAAGAAGAATATACATTGAGAAATATATACTTCTTTAGAATATAATCCGGAAATAACATTGAGTATATAACTGCTATTAGGAATATAACAGAGAATATTACTATTGAGAAATATATACTTCTATTAGAATATAACAAGAGAAATAATATGAGAAATATATACTTCTATTAAGAATATAACAACTGAAATAAATTGGAATATATATACTTCTATTAGGAATATAACACAGAAGTAACATTGAGAAATATATACTTCTATTAAGAATATAACAAGAGAAATAATCATTGGAAATTATACTTCTATTAAGAATATAACAACTGAAATAACATTGAGAATATTTACTTTATTAGGAATATAACAATTCTGACTACTTGAGAACTATATACTTTCTATATAGGAATATAACAACTGAAATATTTTGAAAACATATACTTCTATTAGATATAACAACTGAAATAATCTTGAGAAACATATGCTTCTATTAGAATATAACAACTGAAATAACATTGAGAATTATATACTTTCAATAGTGAATATAATAACTGAAATAAATTAGAAATATATCTTCTATTAGAATATAACAGAGTGAAATAACATTAGAAAATATACATCTATTAGAATATATAGAGAAATAACATTGAAATATATACATCTATTTAGAGAATATAACCACTGAAATAACATTGAGAAATATTTACTTTCTATTAGGAATATACATCAGAAATAACTTGAGAAATATATACTTCTATTAGAATATAATAACTGAAATAACATTAGAAACATATACTTCTATTAGAATATAACACGAGAATAATATTGAGAAACATATACTTCTATTAGAGATATAATCAACTGAAATAATATTGAGAAACATTTACTTATTAGGAATATAACAAGAGAAATATACTTAAGAAATATATACTTCTAATAAGAATAAACAAGAGAAATAACATTGAGAAATATATACTCTTTAAGTATAACAGAGAATAACATTGAGAAATATATACTCTCTTAAGAATATAAACAAGAGAAATAACATTGAGAAATATATACTTCTATTAAGAATATAACAACTGAAATAACATTGAAAATATAATACTTCTATTTGACATAACAACAGAAATAACTTTCTAGAAATATTATTCTATTAGAATATAACAAGAGAAATAACATTGGAAATATATCTTTATTAGAATATAATATACTGAAAAAACTTTGAGAAATATTTACTTCTATTAAGTATACCCTACAGAAATAATATTAGAAATATATACTTCTATTATGAATATAATAACTGAAATAATATTGGCAAACATATACTTCTATTAGAATATAAACTGAAATAATATTGAGAAATATATACTCTATTAGGAATATAACAACAGAAATAACATTGACAAACATATACTTCTATTAGGAATATAACAACTGAAATAGCGTTGAAAAACATATACTTCTATTAGGAATACAATAACGAAAAAAATCAATTTTCATTCCATGCGGCGTTCTCAGAAGAAGAAGAAAGAAGAAGTTGCATATGTTCATTTGTGATCTTGCTGTGGTCATCGGTTTGTCTTTCTTTCTGTCTAGTATCCTTTTCTTGATAATGGTCTTTCGGTCGTAACGTCGTTTTAGTCTATTTTTGAGCTATGCATAACTGCATTACTTAGTGTTTTGATATTTTGTTCTCATTGAATTTATACAGATTGTAGTTGATACGTTTACTATATCGAGAGATCGTTGTTAATATGTATACTCGTGTGTCTAGTTTCTTAGTAAGCCACAGCTTCTGTCTGACCTTGTTAGACCCGTTACGTTTACTATATCGAGAGATTGTTGTTAATATATATACTCGTGTGTCTAGTTTCTTAGTAAGTCACAGCTTCTGTCTGACCTTGTTAGACCCGTTACGTTTACTATATCGGGAGATCGTTGTTAATATATATACTCGTGTGTCTAGTTTCTTAGTAAGCCACAGCTTCTGTCTGACCTTGTTAGACCCGTTACGTTTACTATATCGGGAGATTGTTGTTAATATGTATACTCGTGTGTCTAGTTTCTTAGTAAGTCACAGCTTCTGTCTGACCTTGTTAGACCCGTTACGTTTACTATATCGGGAGATCGTTGTTAATATGTATACTCGTGTGTCTAGTTTCTTAGTAAGCCACAGCTTCTGTCTGACCTTGTTAGACCCGTTAAATTTACTATATCGGGAGATTGTTGTTAATATGTATACTCGTGTGTCTAGTTTCTTAGTAAGCCACAGCTTCTGTCTGACCTTGTTAGACCCGTTACGTTTACTATATCGGGAGATCGTTGTTAATATGTATACTCGTGTGTCTAGTTTCTTAGTAAGCCACAGCTTCTGTCTGACCTTGTTAGACCCGTTACGTTTACTATATCGGGAGATCGTTGTTAATATGTATACTCGTGTGTCTAGTTTCTTAGTAAGCCACAGCTTCTGTCTGACCTTGTTAGACCCGTTATGTTTACTATATCGGGAGATCGTTGTTAATATGTATACTCGTGTGTCTAGTTTCTTAGTAAGCCACAGCTTCTGTCTGACCTTGTTAGACCCGTCAAAATAATTAGATTAAAATTAGTATTAATGAGATTTCTTTCTACATATATTTTGGCAAGGTTGCAAATAATGATGATAGTTGTAGATTGTGAACATCATCATCAAATAGCTTGTCCTGAACATAACTTTGCTACCCCAACAGTCCTCCGGAATTTCTCTCTCCCATAGGTCAGATGTCCTCCTCTGTAGCCGTCATGTTCAAACCATCAGTTCCATTCTGAATCCACGTTCTCCGTGGTCTTCCTCTTCTTCTCTTTACCGGTATGCCTCCTTCCATGAAGGTCTTCTCCAGCCCTTCGTGTCTTTTTATATGTTCAAAATACTTCAATGTTCTCTTTCTTATTTGTAGCATCAGCCAGTTTTCTTTGATTTTGAGTTCTTTCTGATAGATCTATTGTTCTCTACTCTGTCCAAATATACGAAGGACTCTTCTGTAACACTTGTATTCAAAGGCACATATATGTTTGTCCACTGCTTTATTAAATGTCCATGCTTCACACCCATACGTTGTCACTGGGAATATGCGTGCTCTTAGTATTCTGATCTTTGTTTTCTTAGCAGTTCCGTTCCATACTGTTTTAGTTGTTTATTTTTTTGTAAAGCCTAATGATTTCTTCAAAGACCTTAGTGTGAGCGTCTGTTGCTCAAGCGGTAGTGAGCTCGATCACAAACCCAAGCGCACCTGGTTCAAACTCCAGCGGTGGACAAATTTGGAAGCAAATTAGTTTCCGTGGGATTTTTACAAATAAGTAAAAATATACCTCACCGTTCAGAAAGCAATGGCAAACTACTGGACGTATAAGTGCTGCTTAGAAAATCAATGACTCGTTTACTGTGGTTGATGGCTACATCACGTAAAGGATATGCCACGATTTTCCGTTTTTCAATGATTTCGAACAACATCAGAATATCCACAAGTCTAGACATTACGTCATCAATATATGTGCTGGTGACAGTTAAAACTTACAATTTTGACACTAACTAAAGATTCGAGTTGGATATCGATCTTGAATAAATATATTTAGTTGATAACTGTTGATCTGATGATCTTAGTAGATGATAAATAGTATCAGATTAAAATTGTCAAACATTTAGTGACCCAAACAATTGTTTATATCAATGGTACCCAATCAAGTGGAGAAAAGACTGTTTTATGCTGCGTGCCACAAGTGCACTGAAAATGTAGAGATTCATTTAAATTGAAGAAGTAAACAAATTAGCGACATTTGTGGCCTCAAGTTTGAGAACCATTGTTACTGAGAGCAGAATTGCAATACAAATCATAAAGATAACAGATGATCACAAAGATATCCATAGACTGGTATTTTGTATAGATTGTCCAATAATCAAGTAAACACAGCAAGCTATCATAGAAAGTTTTGTCTATGAGAACTAACCAGCAGACACATGTACACTAAGCGGATGTGTTTCTACATGTACAAGGCCAAGCTTACTGTATCTATGAGTATGTGCTGGGGTGGGGATATACACAAAATAGTAGAATGTAACTTATATTTGTCCATGTACAAGATCCCATTTCAGTGTACTTGTGTGCGTATACATATGTGTGCGTGTTTGTACACACATATTTGTGCGTGTGTATGTTTATGTATATGGGGGTGTGTCTGTACACATACGTGGCTCTGTGCGTGTCTTTCGTTATGTCTTATTGCTTCCTAAACTGAAACTGATGTAATAACACCCGGAAATATTCTATGCGCCCAGCCGCATCCAGAAAATGTCGAAGGATATTCATACTGATGGTTCCTGTGGCTGGGTAGTTGTGGCTGAGCACACTCTTCATTGTGCCCTCAAGCATCAGTTCTGGTTGTACAACATACCCAATTTCTTAAATGGATGTCAATTCACAGCGGAGATAACCAGTTGATGAATCAGAAGGGCAAATAGTCGTTGCTCGAGGTATGCGACTACTATAACTATGAGAGATGCGGACCTTGTATGCAACGCTGTATCTTGTGTTTAACATATTATTTTAGAATGATAGAGTGCCATGAAAGGTTATCACAATATAGCGCAGCCTCAAATAATGATTCGTATTACAGTTTTGTAAGAAGTTTCAAGATAAAAGAAAAATACAACTTTAGTATAAAGTGGTGAGAAGGGGGAAATTCTTCTTCGCTAAGTGTCCGTTTTCTAAGTCAGCGAACAAGGTATCCATTTAATGTAGATCGATAGTATGGTGCCTCAACTGGGAAGCAATCTTAGCTCTTTACAGTAGTGAAACACGTGATCTGACCTCTTTTACTATGCCAGCTTTTCATGTTTCTTGACATATCCAATTTGCAGTATGTGAGAGATGTTTATCTCTTTCAGTAGTTTTCTTCTCGGTTATTTCCAATCTATCTAATTCTTCTCGATTTATTTCATCTCTTTTATATGCGCATGATGATTTTGTCAAGTCATATCTAGTCTCAATGCTCTCTCAAGTCTTGTCCTCCCATTACTTCCCATTACTTTGTGAGTTTTCATTTCTTTCTGTCACTGTCATTAACACGGGACAAATTTCCAGCTTAATCTGTTTGGATTGTCATCATTATTATTTATTTTCAAATTATGTATTATAACTGTCAAACCGATAATGCTGATACTTTAAAGATATCAAAAAACTATATTATACTATAATTAAACCATTGTGAAGTTCAGTGCATATACAGAAATACTCATATATATATATAATGTGTGTATATAAGGTGTCTGTTGCATGGCATGATGGAGAACGTGTGCACTTGTTCAGTGTGCAAGAATGTAGGTCGGAGATATGTATGCACACATTTTGTATGTCTATGTGTATTGTATTGGATGTATGACGTAAGCAACATGCATTCTATCTGTGGGTTACGTTAACATTCAGGAAACAATGTGCACTTCTAATATCCAAAGGTCGAAAGGTCACAATTGTGCAGTGAAATGAGAAGAACATTGTGCTGGAATCTACGCCCCTGAAAGCATCAAAGGTGAGGTAATGTCTACAACAGGTTGTGTCTAACATCAAGTTGGTACAGCTATCTCACAAACCTCTGGTTCAGGTTCCGGTTCTGGTGCCGCTCTAGAACTTTCTTCCTGTTAGTTGTGTGTCACACAAATAGAAGAATGTTGTATTTTTAGCTGTGGAACACTTTTACTAAATATAAAATATGTACACACAGATAATACAAGCAAGATTGTACAATACAATCAAGATTTAATTTAACCACCGACTCAACACTTAGTATTTGTTTTAGTAAACCTGTAGTGATGTACCAATGTATGGACATAGTAATTATTTTATGTTTTAGTAAACCTGTAGTGATATACCAATGTATGGACATAGTAATTATATTTTAGTAAACCTATAGTGATGTATCAATGCATGGACATAGTAATTATGTTTTGTAAACCTGTAGTGATGTACCAATGTATGGACATAGTAATTATATTTTAGTAAACCTGTAGTGATGTACCAATGTATGGACATAGTAATTATTTTATGTTTTAGTAAACCTGTAGTGATGTACCAATGTATCAATTTTATCAATGCATGGACATAGTAATTATGTTTTGTAAACCTGTAGTGATGTATCAATGCATGGACATAGTAATTATGTTTTAGTAAACCTGTAGTGATATACCAATGCATGGACATAGTAATTATATTTTAGTAAACCTATAGTGATGTATCAATGCATGGACATAGTAATTATGTTTTGTAAACCTGTAGTGATGTATCAATGCATGGACATAGTAATTATATTTTAGTAAACCTGTAGTGATGTACCAATGTATGGACATAGTAATTATATTTTAGTAAACCTGTAGTGATGTACCAATGTATGGACATAGTAATTATGTTTTAGTAAACCTGTAGTGATGTACCAATGTATGGACATAGTAATTATGTTTTAGTAAACCTGTAGTGATGTACCAATGTATGGACATAGTAATTATGTTTTAGTAAACCTGTAGTGATGTACCAATGTATGGTACATATACTATTATGGCCATACTATAGATGATATAATGTAGTAAATGTGTTGGACTGTTATAAAATGATCACATATCGGCACCGGTCGGGTTAAATTAGTATATAAATAGCAAGATCAGTTGTACATTTGTTCATGTATATATAATATGTTATGTTTATTAATGAAACATTCAATGCGGAGCCACCATTATACAGAGAGAGAGAGAGAGAGAGAGAGAGAGAGAGAGAGAAAGAGGTGGGTGTAGGAAAGGACAATAAAATATAAGAAATATCGAATTATAAGTACAACAATTCCTATTGTCAATAGTTACATACAATATGTTAGACAAAATATGCATTTCTTCATATCGGTAATATATAAGAAATATAGAATTATAAGTACAACAATATTTAACAATAGTTACAATATGTCAGATTAGATCAGGATTTCTGCAGAAATGATCACATTTACTACGAAATATATGAATATTCAGATGTGTTAGATACAAATGAATGGCAACAATGATTATATATACAATATATATATACGACACTAGCAATGCTAAATGTCTGTGATTTACGTAGATGAGTATTCAGTCTTGAGGCAGTTAATGCAATGAGATACCAGAACAGGCAATATGAAATTATCAAGCAACAATGATGATTCTACTTCTGAGACCAACAATTTGTCATGAATATACAATACACTTGGTTGCTATTTAAAAACAGCCACAGACTGAGTTAGAGGCGACTCAATGTTACATATCGACTGTGTTAAATAGGGAAAATATTTCTCACCAATCTCATGTGAGTGATATTCCGATGAATGTGGATATTTGTTAAATAGAATCAATGAGCTCATGCTTCCTCAATAGTTAGTTAAAGTGTTGTGTTTACTAAATCTCGTGCATGATAATAACTTTCTTCAACTGAAAAGTGATGCTCTTGAAAGATGTTGATACTTTTCATTCGATTTACCCAATGCTCATCTCGTCATGCTTTTTGAAAGTGTTCTTAACGAGTTCTTGCTCCAACCTAAACTCTATTAGAACATTGAGACTACAACATTTGTAGATTTATCTTCAGTCTGGCTACTACAGACAAGTTCTTGCTCCAACCGTCAAACCTCATGTATTAGTGAACAAATTAAAAAATTGAACTACAAACTATTGTAGATTTCTCTCAGTCTGGCTACTACAGACAAGTTCTTGCTCCAACCGAAACTCTATTAGAACATTGAGACTACAACTATTGTAGATTTCTCTTCAGTCTGGCTACACAGTTTGCCAACGAACCTATTAGATTGGACTTGTGACTCTCAGTCTACTACAGACAAGCTTCTACGACTTTTAGAACATTGAGACTACAACTATTGTAGATTTCTCTTCAGTCTGGCTACTACAGACAAGTTCTTGCTCCAACCGAAACTCTATTAGAACATTGAGACTACAACTATTGTAGATTTTTCTTCAGTCTGGCTACTACAGACAAGTTCTTGCTCCAACCGAAACTCTATTAGAACATTGAGACTACAACTATTGTAGATTTCTCTTCAGTCTGGTTACTACAGACAAGTTCTTGCTCCAACCGAAACTCTATTAGAACATTGAGACTACAACTATTGTAGATTTCTCTTCAGTCTGGCTACTACAGACAAGTTCTTGCTCCAACCGAAACTCTATTAGAACATTGAGACTACAACTATTGTAGATTTCTCTTCAGTCTGGCTACTACAGACAAGTTCTTGCTCCAACCGAAACTCTATTAGAACATTGAGACTACAACTATTGTAGATTTCTCTTCAGTCTGGTTACTACAGACAAGTTCTTGCTCCAACCGAAACTCTATTAGAACATTGAGACTACAATTATTGTAGATTTCTCTTCAGTCTGGCTACTACAGACAAGTTCTTGCTCCAACCGAAACTCTATTAGAACATTGAGACTACAACTATTGTAGATTTCTCTTCAGTCTGGCTACTACAGACAGTTCTTGTCCAACCAGAAACCAGACCGTTTGTTCATTTCCCATTAGACTATATTTAATTTTTTGTCTTGCTTTCATTTCTTCATTGGCTATCCGTTTATTTCCTGTTTTTCCATGTATTAGTCAGTTTTCTGTCTGCTCTTCTGCCATGTTTCTCTAGACATTTGCGCGACGCTAATTTATACTTTTACATGCCAGGAAATGTAATGTAGAATTCTTCATGAAGTACAATTCACATAAACGATAAGAACGGTGTTGCGACGTGGAATGTCTCTTTATACTGTATAACGATTGGATTATGAAAACAATACTTTTAATAAACAGCAATGGAATTCAATGGTCTATGTCTAGCCAACATGATGATGGAAATTGTCTTGATAATCTAGTTCTTCTTTCCCTTAACTCTTCCAGACCATTATTAGAGAAGGGTTTACAGCAAATGCGCTTTGAACATACACAAAGAAAATAAAAAGATCGATTTGAACATACACAAAGAAAATAAAAAGATCGATTTGAACATACACAAAGAAAATAAAAAGATCGATTTGAACATACACAAAGAGAATAAAAAGATCGATTTGAACTTACACAAAGAGAATAAAAAGATCGATTTGAACATACACAAATAAAAATAAAAGATCGATTTGAACATATACAAGAAAATAAAAAGATCGCTTTGAACATAAACAAAGAAAATAAAAAGATCGTTTTGAACATAAACATTTCAATTTCTTTCAATGTTTCTTGTATATATTTATCCTTGTAAATACTACGTTTCTTCAAATGTTCTCTTATAAATTTTCCCGTTTGCCTTCTGCACCTTACCTATCATCTACTGTTTTTCTTTTCCTCTTATTTTTCCATTTGGTTTACATTTTCGAACTTTCTTCTATATATTTAACCATTTTGCATTGTTTCTCTACATTTTGGATATAGAAGGGTTGGGGAGGGAAGGGGCGGGGGGTAGGGTGTGTGGTTGATGGATGATGAAACCAAACAGAAACAATTGATAAACAATGAAGACACATTCAGCTAAATTGTTGGGTAAATGAAACTGAAATATGTTGGGTAAATGAAACTGAAACATGTTTGTAAATAAACCTGAAAGTAAATTGATGTTAATTTGTAAATGTTTACCAGGAATATGTATACAACTGGGAAACATAAACTGTGTGTGAAGCATCAAGCACGTAACAAGGACATACATACAATCTCGCAGCAAAGACGTACATATCGTAGACTACATCTCTAACAAGGACGTACATACAATCTCCTACAAGGACGTACATACAATCTCCTAGCAAGGACATACATACAATCTCCTAGCAAGGACATACATACAATCTCCTAGCAAGGACGTACATACAATCTCCTAGCAAGGACGTACATACAATCTCCTAGCAAGAACATACATACAATCTCCTAGCAAGGACATACATACAATCTCGCAGCAAAGACATACATACAATCTCCTAGCAAGGACATACATACAATCTCCAGCAAAGAAATACATACAATCTCCTAGCAAGGACATACATACAATCTCCTAGCAAGGACATACATACAATCTCCAGCAAAGACATACATACAATCTCCTAGCAAGGACATACATACAATCTCCTAGCAAGGACATACATACAATCTCCTAGCAAGGACATACATACAATCTCCTAGCAAGGACATACATACAATCTCCTAGCAAGGACATACATACAATCTCCTAGCAAGAACATACATACAATCTCGCAGCAAAGAAATACATACAATCGGCAAACATAACATGTGTATGTTGTTTTGTAGGAAGTTGATTGATATAATCATGGACTCTGTCGTTATTGGACAACAGGAATCTGTTAGCACCAAACTCACGGAATACATGATATCTAACTTGGGAAATGTGATAGTTTACTCTTTACTACACATCCACTACATCAAAGTTGGGACATAATTCACCGCTGACGTACCGTGGTATCAGATGATGAAACATCTACTAAACATACATTAGATCGGGGAGTTAGAATCATGAGGGAATAATAATCTTGGTATCTAGCGACGTGAAGATGGTAAACTTAATAACTAGCAACTGGGGTTGCACACTAATGTTAGCGATGGGAGATAACAAACTTGATAGCCAGCGATGTGAGGATAGTAACATTAATAGCTAGCTATTTGGGAGATAGTAAACTTAATAACTAGCGATGTGAGGATAGTAACATTAATAGCTAGCTATTTGGGAGATAGAAACTTAATAACTAGCGATGTGAGGATAGAACATTAATAGATAGCTATTTGGGAGATAGAAACTTAATAACTAGCGATGTGGGATATAACATTAATAGGGCTAGCGATGGTTGAGGATAGAACTTAACATTAATAGCATTAGCTAGCTATTGGGAGATAGAAACTTAATAGCTAGCGATGTGGGATAGCAACATTAATAGCTAGCTATTTGGAGATAGCAAACTTAATAGCTAGCGATGTGAGGATAGCAACATTAATAGCTAGCTATTTGGGAGATAGCAAACTTAATAGCTAGCGATGTGAGGATAGCAACATTAATAGCTAGCTATTTGGGAGATAGCAAACTTAATAGCTAGCGATGTGAGGATAGCAACATTAATAGCTAGCTATTTGGGAGATAGCAAACTTAATAGCTAGCGATGTGAGGATAGCAACATTAATAGCTAGCTATTTGGGAGATAGCAAACTTAATAGCTAGCGATGTGAGGATAGCAACATTAATAGCTAGCTATTTGGGAGATAGAAAACTTAATAGCTAGCGATGTGAGGATAGCAACATTAATAGCTAGCTATTTGGGAGATAGAAAACTTAATAGCTAGCGATGGGGAATAACTAATAGATGTCAGGGATAGAAAATTGATAGCTAGCGATTGGAGGAAAAGCGGATTAAAGCTAGTGATTGGGAAGGTGGGAGGAAGAAGTGGGGTGTAACTGATAAGCGAAGTGATGAAAAATGATACGAATGTGGGTTGGTAAGTCTGATAACTAACGTTGTGTGTAGAGCAAAGATAATAGAAATGTGGAGGTTGGTAAGTTTGATAACTAACGTTGTGTGTAGAGCAAAGATAACAGAAATGTGGGGTTGGTAAGTCTGATAACTAACGTTGTGTGTAGAGCAAAGATAACAGTAATGTGGGGTTGGTAAGTCTGATAACTAAGTGTGTGTAGACAAAGATAATGTGTTGTAAGTCTGATAACTAAGTGTGTGTAGCAAAGATAACAGAAATGTGGGTTGGAAGTCTGATAACTAACGTTGTGTGTAGAGCAAAGATAACAGAAATGTGGGTTGAAGTCTGATAACTAACGTTGTGTAGTAGAGCAAAGATAACAGAATGTGTGTTGGTAAGTCTGATAATAATGTTGTGTGGAGCAAAGATGAAATGTGTTGTAGTTGATAACTAACGTAATGGTGTAGAGCAAAGATAGAAATTGGCTGTAAGTCTGATAACAAGTTGTAGTAGGCAAGATAACAGGAATGTGTTAGAAAGCTGATAACTAATTGTGTTAGAGCAAAGATAACAGAAATTGAGTTGGAAAAGTTTGATAACTAACATTGTAGAGCAAAGATAACAGTAATGTGGTTGGTAAGCTGATAACTAAGTGTTTGTGTAGAGCAGAAGATAACATATGGGGGTTGAATCTGAAATGTTACGTTGTGTGTAGAGCAAAGATTACAGAAATGTGGGTTGGTAAGTCTGATAACTAAGTTTGTGTAGAGCAAAGATAACAGAAATGTATTGGTAAGTCTGATAACTAACTTGTGTATAGACCCAAACATAACAGTATGTGGTTAAGTCTGATAACTAACGTTGTGTGTAGAGCAAAGATAGAAATGTGGGGTTGGTAAGTTTGATAACTAACGTTGTGTGTAGAGCAAAGATAGAAATGTGGGGTTGGTAAGTTTGATAACTAACGTTGTGTGTAGAGCAAAGATAACAGTAATGTGAGGTTGACAAGTTTGATAACTATCGTTGTGTGTAGAGCAAAGATAACAGTAATGTGAGGTTGACAAGTTTGATAACTAACGTTGTGTATAGAGCAAAGATAACAGTAATGTGGGGTTGGTAAGTCTGATAACTAACGTTGTGTGTAGAGCAAAGATAACAGAAATGTGGGGTTGGTAAGTTTGATAACTAACGTTGTGTGTAGAGCAAAGATAACAGAAATGACATGCTTGTGATGGCATCATATCAACTGAAATGACATGCTTGTGATGGCATCATATCAACTGAAATGACATGCTTGTGATGGCATCATATCAACGGGAAATGGATGATGGGGAAAGAGAAGTTGACTTTAATTTGACATATTACCCAAGGTCAGAGGTCAGAACACAAGGATTATCGTTCTAGAAAGGACAACTTGTAGTTAGTTGCCTCGAGACTACATAAGAATTAAATTGATGGAAAAGTTAAAGACATACAATTAACTGCAACATATTATTTATTAGCAACAATGTGTTACTTGTATAAAGAGAGAGCAATATGGGCGTACGCCTATTTGTAAATGTTATTCATTTCTTACTGTTTTACTTTTGGCTGGATTTAAACAAGTTTCATGCTAAAACAATGATTAGAATTATGAAATTATCCAACTTAGGTTAGCAGCCCTACACCCACAACGTTTCTGTTACTAATGTTCAACTAAAATGTCTTCAGTTTTACTGAAATGTGTTTATTGAATTATGAGTTGAGCACTACATAATTATTTTAGAAATTTGTTCAATGTAGATTTATTTACAGAATGATGACATACACAGTGATATACTAATGACGGATACAACCTTCATAACTGCGTGTATTAACAACCTTCAAAAACTGCGTGTATTAACAACCTTCATAACTGCGTGTATTAACAACCTTCATAACTGCGTATATTAACAACCTTCATAACTGCGTGTATTAACAACCTTCATAACTGCGTGTATTAACAACCTTCATAACTGCGTATATTAACAACCTTCATAACTGCGTGTATTAACAACCTTCATAACTGCGTGTATTAACAACCTTCATAACTGCGTATATTAACAACCTTCATAACTGCGTGTATTAACAACCTTCATAACTGCGTGATATAACAACCTTCATAACTGCGTGTATTAACACTCCAGTATCATCATCATCAAGTAGCTTGTCCCTTCCGGGACTTGGCCCCCATGACAGCAGTCCAGAAAAACTCTCTGTTCAGTGCAAGTTGATCGGCATCAGCAGCAGTAATTCTCAGATCGTCAATGACATCTTGCACCCATCGTCTTCTAGATCTCTTCCTCTCATTCCAGTACACTCCAGTACACTCCAGTAAACTCCAGTACACCCCAGTACATCCCAGTACACTCCAGTACATCCCATTATACTCCAGTACACTCCAGTATACTGCAATACACTCCAGTATACTCCAGTATACTCCAGTAACACTCCAGCTATACCCAGCACACTCCAGTAGACCCAGTATACTCCAGTACACTCCAGTAGACTCCAGTATACTCCAGTACATTCCAGGATAAAATATTCCGTAGCCTTTTCAGACCTTAGAATATGAAGTGCCTCTCAGTTCACAGTTCTAGGACCAAGTGTACAGGAGGTAGGAGGGATACTTCCTTTCCTCATGTGTGAAACGTCGATTGTGAGACTGAGCCTACAACTGCCTTATCTCCTAGTCGATAGACATTACACTAATTGATCTTTCAAGTACAATTGTACAATAACCTACAACCACCTTATCTCCTAGTCGATAGACATTACACTAATTGATCTTTCAAGTACAATTGTACAATAACCTACAACCACCTTTTCTCCTAGTCGATAGACATTACACTAATTGATCTTTCAAGTACAATTGTACAATGACCTACAACCACCTCATCTCCTAGTCGATAGACATTACACTAATTGATCTTTCATACATTGTCAATAACCTACACCACTCATCTCCTAGTCGATAGACATACCAATTGATCTTTGCATGTTGTACATAACCCACAACCACCTTATCTCTAGTCATAGACATTACACTAATTGATCTTCAAGTACAATTGTATAACCTAACACCTTATCTCTATCGATAGACATCACTAATTGATCTTATACAATTGTCAATAACCTACAACCACCTTATCTCTATCGATAGACATTAACTAATTGATCTTCAACAATTGTCAAAACTCAACCACCTTATCTCAGTCAAAAGACATTACACTAATTGACTTTTTGTAAAACCTCAACCACCTTATCTCTAGTCGATAGACATTAACTAATTGATCTTTCATAATTGTACAAAAACATACAACCACCTTATCTCTGTCGATAGACATTTAACTAATTGATCTTTTAAGTACAAGTACAATAACCTACAACCACCCCATCTCTAGTCGATAGACATTTACTAATTGACTTTCAAGTACAATTCATAACACAACCACTCATCTCTAGTCGATAGACATACACTAATTTATCTTTCATAATGTAATAACCTACAACCCTCATCTCCTAGTCATAGACATTACACTAATTGCTTTCAAGCAATTGTCAATAACCTACAACCACCTATCCAGTCGATAGACATTACACTAAATTTACTTTAGTAATTGTATAACCTACATACCTTACTCTAGTCGATAGACATACATCTATGATCTTCGTAATTGTAATAACTACAACCACTTATTCTAGTCATAGACATTACACTAATTGCTTTCAAGAATTGTATCTACAACCACCTTATCTCTAGTCGTAGACATAACTAAATGATCTTCAGTAATTGTAATAACTACAACAAAAATTCATTTCAGTTCTAGAATGACATTTTGCTAATGTTTGTATCCTCCTTACTTTCTACATAATCTATGCTGTTTGTATCTTACCTTACTTTCTTTATCATGCTTTTGTATCCTACCTTACTTCTAATATAATCTATGCTTTTTGTATCTTACCTTACTTTCTGATATAATCTATGCTGTTTGTATCTTACCTTACTTTCTAATATAATCTATGCTTTTTGTATCTTACCTTACTTTCTGATATAATCTATGCTGTTTGTATCTTACCTTACTTTCTAATATAATCTATGCTTTTTGTATCTTACCTTACTTTCTGATATAATCTATGCTTTTTGTATCTTACCTTACTTTCTGATATAATCTATGCTTTTTGTATCTTACCTTACTTTCTAATATAATCTATGCTTTTTTTATCTTACCTTACTTTCTGATATAATCTATGCTTTTGTATCTTACCTTACTTTCTAATATAATCTATGCTGTTTGTATCTTACCTTACTTTCTAATATAATCTATGCTTTTTGTATCTTACCTTACTTTCTAATATAATCTATGCTGTTTGTATCTTACCTTACTTTCTGATATAATCTATCCTGTTTATCTTAAACTTGATATAATCTATGCTTGTATTTACCTTACTTTCTAATATAATCTATGCTTTTGTATCTTACCTTACTTTCTATATAATCTATGCTTTCTGTATCTTCCTTACTTTCTGATATAATCATGCTTAACTTACTTTTAATATAATCTATGCTGTTTGTATCTTACTACTTCTAATATAATCTATGCTTTCGTATCTTACCTTACTTCTGATATAATTATGCTGTTTGTACTACATTACTTAAATAATCTATGCTTTGTATCTTAATTACTTTCTGATATAATCTATGCTTTGTATCTTACCTTACTTTCTGATATAATCTATGCTTTTGTATCACTTACTTTTAATATAATCTATGCTGTTTGATCTTACCTTACTTTCTAAATAATCTATGCTGTTTGTATCTACCTATTTTAATATAATCTATGCTTTGTATCTTACCACTTCTAATATAATCTATGCTTTTGCATCACTTACCTACTGTCTGAATAATCTATGCTTTTGTATCTTACCTTACTTTCTAATATAATCATGCTGTTTTGTATCTTTTAAACTTACTTCTAATAAATCTAGCTTTGTAATTCACCTTCTTTCAAAATAACATACTTTTTATCTTCCTACTTTCAAAAATCCTAGCTGTCTGTATCCTCCTAACTTCAACATAATTATGCTTTTGTATCTTACCTACTTTCTAATATAATCTATGCTTTTGTATCTTACCTAACTTTCTGACATAATCATGCTGTTTGTATCTTACCTTACTTTCTGACATAGTCCATGCTTTTTGTATCTTACCTTACTTTCTGAGATAATCTATGCTTTTTGTATCTTACCTTACTTTCTAATATAATCTATGCTTTTTGTATCTTACCTTACTTTCTAATATAATCTATGCTTTTTGTATCCTCCCTTACTTTCTGAGATAATCTATGCTTTTGTATCTTACCTTTCTTTCTGATATAATCTTTGCTTTTGTATCTTACCTTACTTCTGATATAATCTATGCTTTGTATCTTACCTTACTTTTTAATATAATCTATGCTTTTGTATCCTCCCTTACTTTTGAGATAATCCATGCTGTTTGTATCCTCCCTTACTTTCTGAGATAATCCATGCTGTTTTTAAAGACTAAGCTTGTTTAAATATATGATCATACACTTTGCTATCTGGTATATATATATATATACTAGGTGTTTACCCGTTCTTCGCACGGGGGGGCTTAGTTGAAATCTAAACTACTTTTTAAAATTAATTTGTTATCATTTTCCCCTGATCTTCCGGGGCCCACATAAACTGTAGCTCATTCCGATAGCCAGTAAAACCTGATACAATTGAATTCCGTGAAAGTTGAAAAATAACAATTGGCAAATTAAATTTATTCAGATTATTAATTTATCGATGTGTTTACAAATTTTTTTTTAGTTAAATTGGCTGAGCGCGAGATTGAACATGTTTTTAGGATAGCAGTCGAACATCTTACGCATTCGTCTAGAGTACTTACATGTTGAAATACCCATAAATGTGTTAGTATTCGTGTGATGTGCGAAAAACGTCACCAGACTATAATAACATGATCGCTTTGCGCATCACGTGACTGCTAACGTCGTGAAAAACATGGAAAGACTCTTTCGGCGATTTCTACACAGAATGTCCATGTGCGTTAAGTTGGGAATATGTTTATAGAAACGTATTAAAAGTCTAGTATTATAATTTTCCCTCTTCGTATTCATGAAAGCCACCTTCTTGCCAAATTTCAAGTCCGTAGGATGTCCGGATATCTCCAAACAATTGGGACAGACATTCAATTTCATTCATCTTTCTTATATATATAAGATAATTATATATACATATATATATATATATAATTATAGTCATTTTCAGGACAAAGTTTTATGTGGCTTCAAGAAGAATGAATATTGGGCAGCGGGCTAAAGAATATATACTACTGCATTCACATGTACTTAGTTGACTCCCATGTGCCTGATAGCTTCTTCTTCTTCTTCAGCGATCTCTGGTCATGGCTTAATTCACGTGGACCACAACTGGGCAGACAGCTTCAGGTCTGTCAGGTTTCCCAAAGCTTAGTTTTCAGGTCGACTGGGTGTGGCCACATGTTGTTTCTCAGCTCACACAGAAGAGGACAGTCTTGCAGGATATGCTCTGGTGTCTGTTCTGCCTGCTGACACTGGCAGAGAGCTGTTTGACTTATTCCTAGTCTGTATAAGTGTTTGTTGAGTCTGCAGTGTCCGGTGCGTAGTCGAAATATAATGACCTGGTCTGTTCTGCTTAGGTCTTTGAGGGAGTCTTTTCCATAATCATATCCAGTGTTTGTCTTCCAGTCTACTGCAGATTTTCTCTATGAGGGTTTTGACCTCTTGAAAAGACAAGGGTTGGTAAATTTGCTCTTTGGCACTGCCCTCCTTAGCTAAGACATCAGTACTCTCATTGCCTGCAATGCCACAGTGAGATGGAATCCACTGCAAGTGAATTTCTGCCTTTCTGAAAGCTGAGCAAGTTCTCTTTGTAGTTTTTGTACTGTGCTGTCAGTGGATTTAGCCTCCAGGGCTTGTATAGCTGACAATGAGTCTGTAAGAAATACCATCTTGCTTGCAGCTGCTTGCAGCTTATTCATGTGCTGTGCTGCCATCAGAAGGGCTATGAGTTCTGCTTTGTAGTTGGAACATATTCTTCCAGTAGGAGCCTCTAGAGACACAGTGGTAGCAGCTGGGTGCCTAATGTACACTCCTGCTCCACCATTCATGGTTGCTTCCATTGCCGATCCATCTGTGTAAATTCTTATCCAGCTGTCTTCGGGAAACATGTAATGGAGATGTTCCATTGTAATTGCTTTTTCACTAGATTAGGCTCGGCATCTTTGCTTAATAATTTAGGGATGGAGGTTGAGAAGTTTAGTGGTACTGAGTCTGGTTCCCCGTGATCAAAAAGCAATTCTTCAGGTATGGAATTATGATTTAGTAGTTCCAAGTATGACTTTCCTATTTCTTTTGCTTGTGGTTTAGACTTGTACGCTTTAGTCTGTTCTTTGTTCTAGCGGCCATTTTTTCATGCAGTGGATGGTGAGGCATTCTTTGATCCTTTCAGTCTGTAGAATCACTTTTCTCCTTCTTCTGTCTTCCAAGGGCTGGATGTTGGCTGCCTTTTCCATTTCTACAATTGGTGTAGATTTCATGGCTCCCAAAATAGTACGCAGACACCTGTTTTGTGTTTTTCCAGTATCGATTTGTTTGAATGGGCTGCTGATATCCATGTCAATGATGCATATTCGAGGGTCGGTCTAACTGCACCAGTGTACACCTGACTCAGGATTCGAATATCAGCTCCCCAGGTAGTTCCAGCCAGCTTCCGCATCACACTTTGTTTCCTCATAGCCTTTCTGTTTGTTTCATTATGTGATGTTTCCATGTCAGACGACTGTCGTTTAACTCCCAAAAAGGTTGGAGTATGGGAACGGGGAACGATATCACGCAAATTTCAGTCTGAAGTGTTCTTCCTTTGTTGACAATGAGAAAAGCGTTGCATAGTTTTGCTCCGGTTTATTTCAGACCCCATTTACTTGCCCACATTATGACGCTGTTCAGGCTGGCCTGGAGTTTAAAGATGGCAGGACCCAGAAACTCGAGGTGTACCCCACAGCTAGATCATCAGCATGGAGAGAGTGTGATACATGTCTGGGCAGAGTTTGTGGCAGATCATTAATATATACCAGGAAAAGCAATGGGGACAGTACGCCATTCTGTGGGACTCTGCTCTTAATTTGAATCTGGGACTGTGCACTCCATCCAATTTTACAGATGCTTGTCTATGGGTAAGAAAGTCTTTATCCAATAGTACATTCTACCCGTATTCCACTGCGTAAGAGCTTGAGTAGCAAACCATCTTTCCAGACTTTGTCGAAGGCCTTAGACATGTCGAAGAACACTGTGAGGTTTTTCTTCTTTTCTTGGAAGCCATTTTCTATGTCCTGTGCGAGGTATGCCACTTGGTCATCAGTGCTTCTATGCTGCCTGTAGCCTGTCTGGGCTGGATCCAGTTTATGGTTGGGTTCTAAAACCACTGGAGTCTAGTGGTTATAACTCTTCCAGCAGTTTTGCAGTGCAACTTAGCAAACTTATAGGTCTGTAGCTCTGCGGATCCTTTTTTTCTTTTCCACTTTTGAAAATTGGGTGGATTGTGGCATTTTTCCAGATGTCTGGGACTCTCCCTTGTCTCCAACTATTGTTAAAAATCTGGAGTAGAAGACTCTGTGCTATTGGGCCTATTTGTTTGAGCATGTTGTTTGATACTCCATCTGGTCCCGGGGCCTTTTACGATTGAGCTTTTTCAGTGCTTTCTGCAGCTCAGTCAGTGTGATGTCTACCTCCATACAGGGTTCACTTGTTGCTTTTTGAATGTAGCATTTATCTCACTTCTGACTTCTTTCCCTTGCTCCTGACTTATTGAGCATGAGCTTTCTTGCTTGTAACACTGGGCCATCAGGGTGGCTGCTCGCTTTCCTGTGAGAAGTTGTTCTCCTTGCTGGAGAACTGTTTTCCTCTAGATGGGTTGTCATCGTTCAGGGCTTTTGTAAGTCTCCACAACTTTTGAGTATCTTTTTCCTGTTCAAAGAGGCTGTCTTTCTTTTCCAGGATTTTCTACACTGCTGGTTTCTTTCTACATAAAGGGCCCTTGCTCTATTGTGTTGCATTACATTTTGGTCCGTTGGTGCGAGTTCCATTGTATTTCTGGCACTGCAAAGGGAGCTATGGAGAACTTCCATCTCTGGTGTCCAATATGGCTTGAGTTTTTCTCCTCCTCTGTATAGCCTTTTTGCAGCATCTAAATGGCTTTATTGAATGAACGTGCATCTCTGTCCACTTTTCCTGATTGATTAATTTCTTTACAGTACTTGTCTGCTAGTTCTTGAAATAGCTTCCAGTCTGCCTTTTTGTAATTCCAACTAGGGCAGAGTTTGTAAGTTCCTCCTTGTTAATGTTATTTATGAGAAGTTTCACTGGTCTATGGTCACTACCTCCAATCTGGTCGCAGACTTGCCTTCGGTTATCCTGTGAATGTCGTCTGTAGCAAAAGCCAGATCTGGGGTGCTGCTGTGCGCCACCGTCGTGAGTAACATGTGGAGGATCATCTGGGTGGTTGAGATTGGTGAGACTGTTGGTGATCAGCCATTCTTCAAGGCTTTCACCTCGAGGATCTAGCGTGTCATAGCCCAGCTTGTGAGTGGCTGTTGAAGTCTCCTACTATAAGCGCATGATAGCTTCAGTTGTTCTATTTATTGCAGAAATGTGAATATATTCATAGCTTCAGTTGTTCTATGTTATTGTAGAAATGTGAATATATTCATAGCTTCAGTTGTTCTATTTTATTGCAGAAATGTGAATAGATTCATAGCTTCAGTTGTTCTATTTTATTGTAGAAATGTGAATAGATTCATAGTTGTTCTATTTTATTGCAGAAATGTGAATATATTCATAGCTTCAGTTTGTTGTTCTATTTTATTGTAGAAATGTGAATATATTCTCAATTTGAGCATGTTGGAAGCTATTCTAGATATCCGAACCTATCCCATCTAAATGTTAGTAGTATATTTTGGTAGTATCAGATGAGATCAGTATCGATCCAGATATCGCTAGATATGTATGTTCCTTTGCAGGGATTGCAGTATATATACAATGACAGTGTTAGAACAAGCTATGTTATACTCGTATAGATATAAATGTACATGTTTAATGTTACAAATACAATTGACAACATCGATCCAGGTGTTCTATAAAAGGAACTGGTGAATACTCTTCTTCATCTCCACCTCTTCGTCGTCGACTTCTACTACTTGATGTCTCCTGTAATTTCAATCATCATGCATAATAATAATAATAATAATAATAATAATAATACCATGTATATTTAATGAAAATACTAGTAACAAAAGTAAATGTTATTACATATCTCTGATTGACATCAAGGTTGCCTAAGTGCTTGCCTCCGACTGTCATGGAGAAAAACTATGCCAATGTTAAAACCATATAACAACAGATAATAGGGACAGGAAAATGAACAAATGATAACTTTAAATCACGTTACTGTAAACAAATAAAAAATAATTGTCTTTCTACTACATGCTAAAACGTTATGTTATTCCATTCCGTTATTTTTTATTGCGTAGTTAGAGAACATCGATTAAACACAAGAGAAATCATAAGAAATCATAAGAGAGAGAGAGAAATAAAGAGAGAGAGAGAGAGAGAGTGAAAGAAAGAGAGGAAAGAAAAGAGAGAGAAATAAAGAGAGAGAGAGAGAGAGAGGAAAGAAAAGAGAGAGAGAGAGTGAAAGAAAAGAGAGAGAGAGAAATAAAGAGAGAGAGAGAGAGAGAGAAAGAAAAAGAGAGAGAGAGAAAGAAAGAGAGAGTGTGTGTATGTGTGTAAACAACAACCAAAGTTCAGTAATATAATGGTAGTAATACTATCATATGATAAAGTTCAGTAATATAATGGTAGTAATACTATCATATGATAAAGTTCAGTAATATAATGGTAGTAATACTATCATATGATAAAGTTCAGTAATATAATGGTAATAATACTATCATATGATAAAGTTCAATAATATAATGGTAGTAATACTATCATATGATAAAGTTCAGTAATATAATAGTAGTAATACTATCATATGATAAAGTTCAGTAATCGCAATGAGTGTATACTTGAAAAATAAATGAAAGCATCAAATCCAAATAAGTAAACTTTGAAGTTTGTGCACGTCCACATACATACAATTAGCTATATACTTGAGATATGGTCTCTATTACTGGCTAAAGTAAATGAAGTCTTCATCTCCCTTCTACTTTATCTTACAGACACATACAACAATCTATTACCTATCTCACCATCAGACCAGCTAGATGGTGTACATTGTACCTAGTGCATCAATGATAGTTGCTGATGAAAGCTGCTTTGAGAAGCAGCCCGATTCGTACATTATTTGGCTCAAAACGATTTTAGGAGGCAAAAAAATATCGAACTCCTTTCCATGGAAGAGATTGAGCGAATTGCCCATGACAGAACGGTATGGAGAAATTACTTGCAGGCCCTATGTTACATATAACGGTACAAGATATATATATATATATATATATATAAATATAAATCTCATGTAAAGTCTGTCTTGCAGAAGCATTGAATAATCTTATTAACCTCAAGTGAACTTTATCTAACCTCTACTTTGGGAATATGATAAATATGATCAATTGTACTAGTTATACGTTGAATTTCCAGGTGTATGTCCACTAGATCTACGACATAATAGAAGAATTCAAGGCAAGGTAAGATGAGAGAATAGACATGAGAGTAGACAAGCCAAGATAAATTAAGAAAAGAAAAAAAAAGGAGAATACAAAACAAGTTTTAAAAAAGGAACGTGCGGCATCATAAAAGCATACACAAAAAATGGTATGTTTATTAAAAGTGCAATTGTAATGATAACGTCAAGAAATAATAAGAGTACCTCTGCTGGAGTCTCGTCCTCGGTTCCTCGTCTTCTACCCCTTCTGCTGCTAGTGTCCTCCTCTGCAGGAGCATCTCTATAGTAATATTATAAGATAATGGTTATAGTTGATGTTATTAGTGGAGGGCATATATTTATCATCAATTATTGAACAGACATTTTTAGCACAGTCGTACACAATCACATTCAAGCAATGATAGAAACAATAACAGTAACAATAACAGAAACAACAACAACTGCAACAATAACATTTTGAAGAACATCACTAGTAACAACAACAATGACATAAACAATAACAATAACACTATGAAGAACATTACTAGCAACAAACAATAGACATAAACAATAACAATAACAATAATACTGAAGAACATTATAGCAACAACAAAATGACATAAACAATAACAATACAATAACACTATGAAGAACATTACTAGCAACAATAACAATGACATAAATAATAACAATAATAACACTATGAAGAACATTACTAGCAACAACAACAATGACATAAACAATAACACTACGAAGAACATTACTAGCAACAACAACAATGACATAAACAATAACAATAACACTATGAAGAACATTACTAGCAACAACAACAATGACATAAACAATAACACTAACAGTATGAAGAACATTGCTAGTAACAACAACAATGACATAAACAATAACAATAACACTATGAAGAACATTGCTAGTAACAACAACAATGACATAAACAATAACAATAACAATAACACTACGAAGAACATTGCAAGTAAAACAACAATGACATAAACAATAACACTACGAAGAACATTGCTAGTAAAAACAATGACATAAACAATCAATAACAATAACACTACGAAGAATATTGCTAGTAAAAACAACAATGACATAAACATAACAATAACACTAGAAGAACATTGCAGTAACAACAAAATGACATAAACAATAACAATAACACTATGAAGAACATTACTAGCAACAACAACAATGACATAAACAATAACAATAACACTGCGAAGAACATTGCTAGTAACAACAACAATGACATAAACAATAACACTACGAAGAACATTGCTAGTAACAACAACAATGACATAAACAATAAAATCAACACTAACGAAGACATACTAGCAACAACAACAATGACATAAACAATAAACAACAATAACCTATGAAGAACATTACTAGCAACAACAACAATGACATAAAAAAACAATAACATAACACTATGAAGAACATTCTAGCAACAAAATGACATAAAACAATAACAATAACAATAACACTATGAAGAACATTAATAAGAACAACAACAATGACATAACAATAACATAAAATAACACTACGAAGAACATGTAGTAACAATAACAATGACATAAACAATAACACTACGAAGAACATTGCTAGTAACAACAACAATGACATAAACAATAACAATAACAATAACACTACGAAGAACATTGCTAGTAACAACAACAATGACATAAACAATAACAATAACACTGAGAAGAACATTGCTAGTAACAATAACAATGACATAAATAATAACAATAACACTATGAAGAACATTACTAGCAACAACAACAATGACATAAACAATAACAATAAATGCGAAGAACATTGTTAGTAACAACTAACAATGACATAAACAATAACAATAAACTACGAAGAACATTGCTAGTAACAACAATAATGACATAAACAATAACAATAACACTACGAAGAACATTAATAACAAAATAATACGAATAAAAATAACAATAACAATAACACTATGAAGAAATTACTAGCAACAACAACAATGACATAAACAATAACAATAATAACTAACACTATGAAGAACATTACTAGCAACCAACAATGACATAAACAATAAATAACACTATGAAGAACATTACTAGCAACAACAACAATGACATAAACAATAACAATAACACTACGAAGAACATTGCTAGTAACAACAACAATGACATAAACAATAACAATAACACTACGAAGAACATTACTAGCAACAACAACAATGACATAAACAATAACAATAACAATAACACTACGAAGAACATTGCTAGTAACAACAACAATGACATAAACAATAACAATAATAACATACTGAAGAACATTACTAGCAACAACAATAATGACATAAACAACAATAAAATAATACACTATGAAGAACATTACTAGCAACAATAACAATGACATAAAACAACAATAATAATAACACTACGAAGAACATTACTAGCAACAAAACAATGACATAAACAATAACAATAACAATAACACTATGAAGAACATTGCTAGTAACAACAATAATGACATAAATAATAACAATAACATGAAGAACATTACGCAACAATAACAATGACATAAACAATAACAATAATAATAACCTACGAAGAACATTGCTAGTAAATAAACAATGATAAACAATAATAGTAACACTATGAAGAACATTATATAACAATAAAATGCATATAACACAATAATAATAATAATAATATTTTGAAGAACATTGCTAGACAAAACAATGACATAAAAAACAATAACAATAAACTATGAAGAACATTACTGCAAAACAACAATGACATAACAATAATAATAATAATAACACTATGAAGAACATTGCTATAACAACAACAATGACATAAATCAATAATCAATAATAACACTATGAAGAACATTGCTAGTAATAACAACAATGACATAAACAACAACAATAACAATAACACTATGAAGAACATTACTAGCAACAACAACAATGACATAAACAATAACAATAACAATAACACTACGAAGAACATTACTAGCAACAACAACAATGACGTAAACAATAACACTACGAAGAACATTACTAGCAACAACAACAGCCTTTTGGATACGTCAGTATATGTGACCACAAGAAACAATTAGTTCAATGGCTGATTGAAATACTATAACACAAAAACACATTGCATATGTATATGTTATAACTATATGTGATATCAATAGACATATCACAATATTATAGTAGTAAGTATATGTCACAAACTGAAAGTTATTGCTGTTTTGATGATGGTTCAGACATTACTTGAAACTTTTTTAAATAGAAGGCCTTTGCAAAAGTCGAGTTTATAATAGCCTGTCTGACAACTCTTATCTCTAACCAGTCTCCTACCTCCATCATCCTGTTCAATGTTTCTTTAATGTCCTGTCATCATTGTCTGATTTTCAATAAGCATGTCCTTTTTTGCTTTCTCGAAACCACTTGACGTTTGATGAAGTTTGATGTAAGTTTGATATAAGTTTGATGTAACGTTTGATGACGTTTGATGTGACGTTGGTGTGACGTCTGGTGGAAGTTTGATGTGACGTTTGGTAAGTTTGAGGTGACGTTTGGTGGGAAGTTGATGTGACTTTGTGGAAGTTTGATGACGTTTGGGAAGTTTGATGTGACGTCGATGTGACGTTTGATGTAAGTTTGATGTGACGTTTGATGACGTTTGATGTGACGTTTGATGATGTTTGTGTGAAGTTTGATGTAAGTTTGATGTGACGTATGATAAAATGAAAATGTCCTGTAATTCTTAAAGATCGTAGGAGGGAAATGCCTGTCACTTCACATTTATAATTTCTAGGCATGCATAATGTAGACGGTCAAATTCTGTCAATACTTTTCGTCCCACTTGAACTTTATTGTGTCTAAGATATCGAAATGTACGAGACATGAAATTGTTTATCATGGATTGTTTATAGTCAACATTCCTCGATGTTTATGTCTGTAAGTCAACGTTCCTCGATGTTTATGTCTGGTGTCAACGTTCCTCGATGTTTGCGTCTGGTAAGTCACGTTCCTCGATATTTATGTCTGGTAAGTCAACGTTCCTCGATGTTTATGTCTGGTAAGTCAACGTTCCTCGATGTTTGCGTCTGTAAGCAACGTTCCTGATGTTTATGTCTGGTAAGTCAACGTTCCTCGATGTTTGCTGTTCGTAAGTCAACATTCCTCGATGTTTATGTCTGGTAAGTCAACGTTCCTCGATGTTTATGTCTGGTAGTCAATCGTTCTGATGTTTGCGTCTGGTAAGTCAACGTCCTCGATGTTTATGTCCTGGTAAGTCAACGTTCCTTGATGTTTATGTCTGGTAAGTCAACATTCCTCGATGTTTCATGTCTGGTGTCAACGTTCCTCGATGTTTATGTCGGTAAGTCAACGTTCCTTGATGTTTGAGTGTCTGGTAAGTCAACGTTCCTTGATGTTTATGTCTGGTAAGTCAACGTTCCTCGATGTTGCTACTGTAAGTCAACGTTCCTCGATGTTTGCGTCTGTAAGTCAACGTTCCTCGATGTTTATGTCTGGTAAGTCAACATTCCTCGATGTTTATGTCTGGTAAGTCAACATTCCTCGATGTTTATGCGGTAAGTCAACGTTCCTTGATGTTTATGTCGGTAAGTCAACATTGCTCGATGTTTATGTCTGGTAAGTCAACGTTCTCGATGCTTATGTCTGTAAGTCAACGCCTCGATGTTTATGTCTGGTAAGTCAACATTCCCGATGTTTATGTCTGGTAAGTCAACGTTCTCGATGTTTATGTCTGGTAAGTCAACGTCCTCGATGTTTATGTCTGGTAAGTCAACGCTTCCTTGATGTTTATGTCTGTAAGTCAACGTTCCTCGATGTTTATGTCTGCGTAAGTCAACGTTCCTCGATGTTTATGCTCTGTAAGTCAACGTTCCTCGATGTTTGCGTCTGCAAGTCAACGTTCTCGATGTTTAGTCTGGTAAGTCAACGTTCCTCGATGTTATGCTGGTAAGTCAACGTTCCTCGATGTTTATGTCTGGTAGTCAACGTTCCTTGACGTTTATGTCTGAAGTCAACATTCCTCGATGTTTATGTCTGGTAAGTCAACGTTCCTTGATGTTTATGTCTGGTAAGTCAACGTTCCTCGATGTTTATGTCTGCAAGTCAACATTCCTCGATGTTTATGTCTGCAAGTCAACGTTCCTCGATGTTTATGTCTGGTAAGTCAACATTCCTCGATGTTTGCGTCTGTAAGTCAACGTTCCTCGATGCTTTATCGGTAAGTCAACGTTCCTCGATGTTTATGTCTGGTAAGTCAACGTTCCTCGATGTTTATGTCTGCAGTGTCAACGTTCCTCGATGTTTATGTCGTAAATCAACATTCCTTGATGTTTATGTCTGGTATAACGTCTATATATTAATTCTTCTTTGTCTAGAATATTTAAAAGAATGTTTCTATAACACTTTGTTTCAAATGATCTGATTTTCGTCTTCAATGTTTGTGTATTTGCTTATGAATCACATTTATATGTTAAATGCAATAAACAACAAAATGTGCTAGTCTTTCTTATGAAAGCATGTGAGAGAAAAATATACACCTTATTTCAGAGAGAATCTCTGAACTCTATAGTATTATGATTGAGTTTTGTGCCTCAAACTTACTTTATCCCAGGCAGTGTTTAATGTTAGAACAAAGTACGTCTAACGGAGAATAGAAGGAGATCAAGCCAACGATATCGGAGACTCATCGGTAGAGCTGCAGCAGATTGACTAGAAACATAAAACGGCGGAGAGTGACAGTAGTTGTAGCAGTAGAAGATGTAGTGCTAATATTAGCAGTAGTAGTGTATTAGAAGAATAGGCAGAGTTTCATGGACAGAAAACAGACAAATAAACAAGTTTAGGAAAACTAGGCATGAAGAAACAATTATTAAGAGAATAAAATTCAGACAAGTAAAGTATTTTAGGCAATAAAAGACATGACACCATGATAAAACATTTACTAGAGGGAAAGTTGAGGGGAAGAGCAAGAGAAGACTGAGAGATAAGTGGAGAGAAACTTAAGAAATGGACAGGTTACAGTCTGCAGTGTGCAATACCAAGGAAAGACAGAGGATGCTGAGATTCATTGCAGCCAACCTTCGATGTGGAGATTGGCACCGATGATGATGAGTAGTAGTAGTAGGCAGCAACACCAGCAGCAGAAACAGCAAAAGCAGCAGAGCAGTAGGTAGTAGTAGTAGTAGTAGTAGTACTAATAAGAAGAAAATTTGCTTGAAACGGTCAAAAGTGTACCTACAATTAAAAGTAGTATAGAGAGATTGAATTAATGATCAGAAAAACACACCAGAACTAATAAACATGATGTTGTAGAAACAGTGAACGTTTATACTCTATGATTGATACAATCGAAATTTATTTTCATGTAAAGTAAGTTAGAGTTAAAATTCTTGTTAACACTGCCAGACACTGTGATGTATACACATATATAGTAATGTGAATGTTATGTATTAATGTGACTCCTTTTGCAAACAACGCAAATACCAAATTTGTCAGTGATAACAATTCGTGTATCATAAAATAACTACATTCAAAAACTCAGTAAACATCATGGTATGGAAAGAGTTAATAAAAAGAAAGAAACTATATACAAACAATAGATCGTTAAAAAAAAACAAATATCTTATTTTGGAATCGCTTTAATAACCAGCGATTGACAATGTTGCCAATATATTCTTGCCTTAATCTTGCCTCTTCTCTCTCGCGTCGTTTCAGCATCATCTTCATCATTGTGGTTAGCTGGGAAAATCTACACAAAACATTCAAGGAATGGAGCACAAGATTAGTAAAGAATGTATTAGATAACACACATCACACTCACACCGCACACAGCTAAGCTACAGAAAACACACATATACACACAAATGATGACATTGTAGAAAATAGCAAGAATTTATTCGTTAAATGTAATTGATCAAATTATTTTAATGCGTTTTGTGAAGAAAAACCTTTTGTTACTATGATTATAAATAGTTAAGGTAGATAATTTACTTAGAACATCTGAGAGCAACGGATAATGTGTTTAATTAAGTCCCTTAGCTGCACAAACATAAACAGTCTATTAAATTAACTGTTTATTCGGCAATTGTAGTTACCTTCCGATGCATTTATATTGAAATATATACTGATATGTCAGTCTACTGACTTTACGTCATCTTAAAAAGTACAGGAGCCGGCTATATCGAATCAGAAGGTGAAGAGTTATAGAGCTGAACTCAATTA
The DNA here is from genome assembly GCA_020796225.1 of Arion vulgaris. Taxonomy (NCBI): domain Eukaryota; kingdom Metazoa; phylum Mollusca; class Gastropoda; order Stylommatophora; family Arionidae; genus Arion; species Arion vulgaris. The sequence continues at coordinate 20,199,046 of CM036761.1, forward strand.
TTAAAGATAATACCAAATGAATATCAAACTGCAAGAACTTAACAAAGTACAAGAGGACCAAGTCAGCGTTTGATTATTTTGCCTTTATAAATCAGGTAATCAAAAAATAGACAAAATGTAAAACTGATTGAGATGTTTCTTAAAATTTCAAGAGCCAAGTATGCAGGAAATAGAAAGGTTAATGCGTTTCGTTCTCGCAGAACATCAGAACAGAAATGAGCTCACAACATTAATGTATCATCATTAGTTGAGGTAATAACACAACATTAATGTATCATCATTAGTTGAGTGTAAACACATTAATGTATCAATTAGTTGAGGTAATAACACAAAATGAGTTCATAGAACGTTCCTTTTTCAATTTGAACAAAATTACAATAAAACGATTATAGTTTGAATTCGCAACACCTACGTCTTAGAAGTCAGGAAAGACAGTATCTTCTTATACTTGAATTTGAAATTTGAAATGACATACATTTCAAACTTATGAAACATAATTTTATGGTACAAATTATGAAACATTTTCATTTCATCATCATTATAAATCTTATATTTATCAGTTAATAAAGTACATCGTGACTTTGCTAGCGTTATGACTCGAGTGGATATTTTTAGACTATCAAACGAAATGGCAAATTCGAGTCCATGTTTGTTTTTTATTAACACCTGAAATTTATTTTACCTCCAGACGCATGTACTTTGCAATGTATACAAAATTAGTCAGTTTACCGGCTTTGCGTCGTATTAAAATACGTGATCCAGTATATGGATCAGACTGGTGAAGGGGTTAATGCTATTTTCTAACAATGTCAAGAAAATCAATTAAACAATCAGAAAGTGTGAAGGAGTTTCCAACTAGCTAAAACTAGAATTTAGAAATAAAAATATTAGTGTTTCTATTATTTTTGTTTTAGTCAATGAAGCAAATAAAATCTGGCATAAGCATGGGACTCATGCTTTATCATACTTAGATCACGAGCTTCACTATTATAGAGTCGGTCGTACTTAGATATACTATAACTATACATACTTAGATCACGATCTTCTCTATTATAGAGTCGGTCGTACTTAGATATACTATAACTATACATACTTAGATCACGAGCTTCTCTATTATAGAGTCGGTCGTACTTAGATATACTATAACTATAAAATGTAGGAGAAAAGACAAATGTACAGTATTGTGAAGCAACAGCAGACTGAAAGATCTAATATTGGTTGATGGAAGCGTTGTAGTATATGTTGGTGAGTTTGTCTACCTTTACAGTAAGATCAGCCATTCAGGAAGATAGATTAGACATTAATGCCAGGATTAGGAAAGTGGACAACCTTTGCTCTCCTGCACATCAGTGTAGAATCTACTGTCATCTCCACTTTGGTAGCTTATGTGAAATCTGTTTGTTCTATGACTCGGAAGCGGACGAGTCACCAAGTTAACACAAATAAGCCTGACCTTTATCAATAAATGTCTTTGACGTATTCTTAAAGTGAGATGGAATAACAGAGGAGGTAAACACAGACCTAGGGATAAGGACAGGCAGGGTCCATGATGATCCACGTCCGGAGACGAAAATGACGGTTGTCGGGCATCCCCGCGGAAAACATATCAATGTAGCTAGACAAGCTTTGAGGGAACACACAGAGAAACAGAAAAGGAAGTTCTGACAGATCTAGAGACGAAAGTCTTTAAACCATAAATAAAACCGCCAGAAACTGGATAAATTGAGGGAAATAGTTGAAGCCCAATGACCCAAAATGAACGGAGATGAAAAAGCAATCATAAAATAGGTACATGCTAAATAAAATTCATCAAAAACAGTCATGCAATGCTTTTATTTGTCTTTTTAGGTTCATTCGAATGTCATTGACAATATTGATTCATTCATGCCAGCTTTTCGCCATTTGCCTTCTTCCTTTGACATATATTAAATGTAATGTAACGTGTCGACATATATTAAATATAATGTAACTGTGTCTGACATATATTAAATTTAATGTAACTGTGCCTGACATATATTAAATATAATGTAACTGTGTCTGACATATATTAAATTTAATGTAACTGTGCCTGACATATATTAAATGTAACATAACTTTGACCTTTGCATTTCCTATGCACCAAAGAAAGTTTACATTGCATCCAGTTACAAAGGAAACTACTTCGTTTCTGTAGTAGTCCACATTAATAATTACGTTGCTTAGATACCAGCACAAACTAATCGTTTTATTTCTTATGTCACAATGAGAATATATTGTTTTATTGATAGGATCATCATCACTGCACTTTCGCGAATAGCCACGTGTGCTCCAATTTAGTTTTGGTGTAATTTTTGAAGGTACATATATTGTTTGCAGAAATTTGAATAATTTTAAGAAAATTCCGTTCAAATAATATCATCATATCAGTTATACATAGACATGTTGGTTGTTCTTGTTGTTGTTAGTTTCAAATATAAGTTATAAGTTGGTAGTTATTCTTTGTTAAGTTGTTAGTTTCAAATATAAGTTATACATAGACATGTTGGTTGTTCTTGTTGTTGTTAGTTTTAATTATACGTTATATATAGACATATGTTGTAGTTGTCTTTATTGTTTAGTTTCAAATATAAATTATATAAAGATATATTGTTGTTCTTTATTGAGTTGTTAGTTTCAAATATAAGTTATAAGTTGGTAGTTGTTTTTTTGTTGTTGTTAGTTTCAAATATAGTTTATATAGATATATTGTTGTTCTTTGTTGAGTTGTTAGTTTCAAATATAAGTATATATAGATATATTGTTGTTCTTTGTTGAGTTGTTAGTTCAAATATAAGTTTATATAGATATATTGGTTGTCTTGTTGTTGTTAGTTTCAAATATGTTATAATAGATATATTGTTGTCTTGTTGAGTTGTTAGTTTCAAATACTGTAGAGATAAAACAATGATCTACTTACAAATATATTAATAGAAGACAGTTTGTTTGTGTTATAGAGAAGGTATAAAGTCAAACAAACAAATATACTGAATAAATGTTGCATATTTTATAACGAGGTCGATTGGAAGGATTCTTCATCAGCTTTCCCCAGCCTTGAATGTTTTTTCATGTAGATAGCCACCGCCTCTATTGCTCTTTGTTCTCATCTTTCTTTCCAATTATTCACATCTTCAATGTTTCTCACTCCATTATTTTCTTTTTCTACATGTCTTGTGTTCTCTTCCCTTTCATCGTTTCTGTAAATGCAATGTTGGGCTCTCTCTCTCTCTCTCTCTCTTCTCTGCCATTATTTCAATATGTGTCCTATTATATATATATTAACCTCTCATAATGGTACTATTAATGTATAAATGCAATGTTGAGCTATCTTCTTCTGTGCATTATTTCAATATGCGCCTAGTCATTAAATTATATTAACTCATAATAATAATAATAATAATTCCTCTGCATGTATACGTTACATATGGCCTGCAAGAATTTCTCCATACCGCTCTATCCTGCAACTGCTCAATCTCCTCCATGGAACTGAGACCGATATTTCTTGCCTCTCAGCAAAGTTCGTTTCAGAGTCTCCTTAGGTCGACCTCTTTCTTGAACCCTTTGCATCCCACTTCAATGCCTGCTTTGATATTCGTTGATCATTTCTCCTCAAGTGTGTCCAACATATCTTCATCTTCTCTTTCTTATAACAGTTGTCACTAGTGGTTGACCAGATATGTCTCTGATTTCATCACTTCTTTTGAATTTGTTCCATTTTATATTAATTATTTTTCGCAGACATCCATTTTTAAAAGTATCTAACTTGCTTTCTATATCTTTAGTCATTTTCCAATCTCTCTGCAAATGTTAGGATTGATACAACATTTGAATTGAAAATTCGTAATTTAGTTTTAATACTATATAACTTGCAGTTCCATATTTTATTTAGACTTTAAAAGCTGATGTTGCTTTGCCAATTCGTATCATAATTTCTTTTTAACATTTTCTGTGAATCAAAATTGCTACCTAAATAGGTGAACTGCTCTGTTATTTTTATCATTTTAGATTCCAGGTGATATCTGCATTACTTGCTTACTGTGTCTTCATTATATTTGTTTATTCATAGCTTATCTGCAGTCCAACTTTTGATGATATAGATGACAAGTTGTCTGTTTTTCTTTGCATATCTTGTTGTTTTACTAACAAGGCAATATCATCTGCAAATCAAATCTTCTAGTTGACTATTTTCAACCCAATCGATGCCAGTTTCGCTCAGCAACATTTCGCATCACCCAGTCAATGGCCACTCCAAACAATAGCGGAGATAGAATACAGTTGCTTTTACTCTGTTTCAACCATAAACCAGTCGCTGTGTCCACCATCATAGAGGCTCTTAATAATGTTTATTATTTTGTCTGGTATTCCATAGAATCTCAGAATATTCCACAGAGAGATTCTGTGTAGACTATCAAGACTAACCTTTATAATGGTACTATTTAATGAGGTTAAACAAATTATAAATATCCTTTTGTTTCTTTATTCTTCATTCTCCACCATTTTCCCATGTTGGAAAGATCTCATCTAAATCTGTAATAATATTTCGTTTTGTTGTGCACCAGATTTTGGGATCCATATAGAACAATTGATCTTGTAAACTTTGTATATTTTTGCTATATTTTGCATATTACTATCTTATTGTTACGAGACATATTTGAGCAGATGTTGTATAGTAAAGTAGACCTTATTTCCTGATGATATTCTAGACTTGATTTCGTTTATTATTATGTTGGAGCTATTGAAATTCATGCCCAAGTACTGAAATGTTTTTATTATTGGGATTTTCATATTACCTACTTGTATGTATTAGTCTCCCTTGTATTTTCCCTCTCTTTATATTATCATATATTCTGTCTTGTATTGATTGGTATTTAGTTTCATTTATTCCCGCTGATTCCATTTAAGTGTTTGGGTGTTGTCTTGGTTTTTCTTTTCATTATCTCCAACCGCCTCTATGTCATCCACAGTAACCAAGTATTCTTTGTTGTTTCATCTATAGCATCATCGTCTAGTAGCTTCATTACTATTTCTTGTTGTTTCATCTATAGCATCATCGTCTTGTAGCTTATTACTATTTCTTGTTGTTTCATCTATAGCATCATCATCTTGTAGCTTCATTACTATTTCTTGTTGTTTCATCTATAGCATCATCGTCTTGTATCTTCATTACTATTTCTTGTTGTTTCATCTATAGCATCATCGTCTTGTAGCTTCACTACTTTTTTCTTGTTGTTTCATCTATAGCATCATCGTCTTGTAGCTTCATTACTATTTCTTGTTGTTTCATCTATAGCATCATCATCTTGTAGCTTCATTGCTATTTCTTGTTGTTTCATCTATAGCATCATCGTCCTGTAGCTTCATTACTATTTCTTGTTGTTTCATCTATAGCATCATCGTCCTGTAGCTTAATTACTATTTCTTGTTGTTTCATCTATAGCATCATCGTCTTGTAGCTTCATTACTATTTATTGTTGTTTCATCTATAGCATCATCGTCTTGTAGCTTCATTACTATTTCTTGTTGTTTCATCTATAGCATCATCGTCTTGTATCTTCATTACTATTTCTTGTTGTTTCATCTATAGCATCATCGTCTTGTATCTTCATTACTATTTCTTGTTGTTTCATCTATAGCATCATCGTCTTGTATCTTCATTACTATTTCTTGTTGTTTCATCTATAGCATCATCGTCTTGTAGCTTCATTACTATTCTGTTCAGGGTTATGTTAAAAATGATCATGAACAGGGCTTCACCTAGTTTTAAACCAGTCCTTATTTGAAATGAATCTGATTTTTGTTTAGTTTATATATAAATATAAATGTGAGCGTCTGTAGCTCAAGCGGTAGTCAGTTCAATCACAAACCCAAGCGTACTTGGTTCAAACCCCACGGTGGGCAAGTTTGAAAGAAAATTCGTTTCCGTGGTTTTTTAAAAAAGGTAAAGTAGACCTCCCCTGTTCAGAAAGCAATGGCAAACTACTGAACGTTTAAGTGGTGCCTAGAAAATCAGCGACTTGTTTACTGTGATTGATGGATACGTCCTGTCAAGGCAATGTTAGATTTTCATTTTTCATATAAATATGAAACATGTATCCTTCATGCATGAGACAAGAGTCATGCGTATTTACTTGTTTAGTATTCTAAATTCCTGCATGCTATTCTACAGGATATTCCTGTGTATATTTAATATGCTGTTCTGAAATCTACAAAAATAAAGGAAAGTGAAGAACGTTTCATTGTAGATTGTAAAACACACACTGTCACAAACACACCAGATGACATTTATTAGGAAATAAGCAAACTAAATCTCACAAGCAATCACTACAATAAAAACTGTTTGAACAACAAAAAGTTCGATATGTTGAGTGGTGACTGTGCTGGTAGTTGGAAAAGATAAGAACAAAAGGTTTGTTGGTTACAGAACAATAACTAGTAAGCAAATGTACAAAATGGACACACCACGAAATGAGACTTACTCATCGTCAGCTCCACGACGTCGACGACGGGCTTCACGACGTTCTTCTAAGGAGCTCATGATTGGTCACACTTGGTCACGTGCGAAATACTGAAAATAGAAATGGTGAAGAGAACATTAGCTTTGAAAAATAGGGTCCTCACCGGTGCTACGGAGTTCGTGCACTGCAGCTGAGATTTTCTGTAAGAAAAAGATCGAGCAACATGGTTACTACCGTTGTACAATGATGATGGTCCTATCAATCAATCAATCAATCAATCAATCAATCAATCAATCAATCAATCAATCAATCAATCAATCAATCAATCAATCAAGTTGTGATATGTGTATACATGTGTGTATGTATGATATTGTCTCGTCTCAAATATATAAGCACAATAAGCTTATAGCATGTGTTTGTGCAGACACTGTTCGAACGAACCCTACCTGATTGTTCTGTGTCTAGTTATAACGAGCGTTTGAGAAAGACGCTCCCCGTGAGTCATTTTTTTAGAATGGCTCATTGGTTGTGTTCGTAAAGCGCTCCTATCGCAGGCTAGGATTTGCGTCAAGGACTAGGTAAGTGGTTCGAGTCCTGTGTTTGTCTATTTGTTTTTTCGGAAGCTCTTAACACCTGTATTCTGTTTATTTGTTGATCAATCAATCAATCAACTTTGAAAATGCACAACTTATTCGTCTTCTTTGTATACAACACGACCAACATGATCTGACTTCAGGCTAACACAACATGATCTGACTTCAGGCTAACACAACTTGATTTTTCAACAATACGTTCTTATGTTAAAAACATCTGGACATTTTGAAATAAAAAGACTTTATTGCCATAAAATACACAATAAACAACAAAGTTTTCTCATGGAGGTTATTCATGTAGACGCACCATTAGCCTCCAAACGTTGAAAATCTTGGATCTAAATTAATCTAAACCACAAACTTATATTTACATTCCTTATTTCTTGTGACACTGATTTTTCTATGCAGCGCCACTGAAGTATTGCGAACAGTTGAGTAATTAGTTTTTCTTAGACACATTTAATTGTGTTCGAATTTGCAAAGAAAGTATTGGACGTAGTAAACATAATTCTAAAATACACTGTCCATTGTTATTTATCTTGCTAAAACCAAAGGTACACAAGACATGTAATCGTTCATGGTTAGAGTCAACTATGGCTTTAGTCTTTCCAAATATAGAGGAGTTGTAGCTCCAATATTTCAGTGATCGCTTTATCAAGATAGTTTTAAAACGTGTCTTAGAACTCAGATGTTAAAGTAATCTTGGTGTCTACACGCTTATAATACTAACTGGCCCGTCTGCCCAGCGTGTTCGTAGCGCGTTGGACTACGGGTGACTATGCCTCTGTGTGTGCGGGTTCAATTCCGCGGGATGGCAGAAAAACCACAGATTCAGATTGCCCGTCTGCTCCAGCGTGTTCGTAGCGCGTTGGACTACGGGTGACTATCCTCTGTGTGTGCGGGTTCAATTCCGCGGGATGGCAGAAAAAGCCGCAGATTCCCCAGATTTACGGTGTTCGTGGCACCGAACGGTTACGATGTCCATGACACCGAGCCGAAGAGCTTAAAAGCTCAAGTGCTTCTGGATCAGAAAAAAATTAAAAAATAATACTAACTGAGCTTCAAAGGTGAATCTTTGTATTATTTCGGTTCCATTGGTTGAGTTACAATCAGATTTAGTAGTTTGTTTCTGATAGCAAGCCACAGTTTGTTTCTGATAGCAAAGCCCACAGTTTGTTTCTGATAGCAAAGCCCACAGTTTGTTTCTGATAGCAAAGCCCACAGTTTGTTTCTGATAGCAAAGCCCACCACTCCATGCTTTCTGGTTCCATCCAACAATTTGCCCAGTTAGAAGAGACTAACGTTTGTCTCCCTGATGTTTCCAGATTCTAAGAGTCTTGTCTCTTGAAGTGCAACAATACCCATGCTCAGCCTGTTTAGTTCATTGTTTATGATCACAGTCTTGATGGCATAGTCAATTTTTGGTAGATCTACTGACAGTCCTGGGTGCCATGGTTCTTACGTTTCATGTTCCTATTTTTAAAGATAAGGCATTTAGAAAAATAATTCGTATTGTTTTGTGTATAGTTTGGTCCACTTTTTTGGGAATTCAGCTCTAGTCACAGACATCCACTGCAAGTGAACATTGACGAGACAATCATTTACTGGCTGGAGGTTGTCAGCTAAGACGATAGGAAGTTGTCTATGAGGCGCAAAGATTTCTCCAACTATCGGAAGCAACCCATGGAGCATTGCTCTACATCATAGGTTCCCAAATGGGTGTACTGTCCCCCCAGTGGCTGCGAACTCTTCTGGGGAGGGGGAAGGCGATAGTTGGTTGAGAAGAATATTTGGGCGTTCAATCGATCTAGGGGTCGGGGGTTTCCCTTAAAGAAAAATGAGTAATATCTATTAAAATAAATTATTTTCGTGATTTTGCGATTGAATAACTGTGTTTAAGATGAAGCACACATTGACCACTACTTTGTCAATAATTTCACGGCATATGCAGTCATGCATCAATAGTTGCTATTTAACGGCATATGCAGTCATGCATCAATAGTTGCTATTTAACGGCATATGCAGTCATGCATCAATAGTTGCTATTTAACGGCATATGCAGTCATGCATCAATAGTTGCTATTTAACGGCATATGCAGTCATGCATCAATAGTTGCTATTTAACGGCATATGCAGTCATGCATCAATAGTTGCTATTTACGTCGAAAATATCAAACGGCTTGAAACGCAAAAACTTTTATATTGGGGGAAAGGGGGAAGCGTTGCAAAATGTATGTCTTACAAAGTGGGCGTTGGTGCCAACAAGTTTAGGAACCTGTGCTCTACACCTCTTATTCTTCTTCTTTGCGTTCATTCTTTACGACCAATTTTAATCACACTTTGTGATATGTTTGATCTTGTCAAGAACGTATACGTGCACATTGGTTTGGTAGGCCCTAAACGCATAGACTTCTACACGTTTAGGACATGTCATCCGATTTCAGCCAAACCTCCTTAGACGCCTCTTACGACATGCGTGGCAGGTAACAGTGGTTCTATTCTTTACACCCCAAATTTGCCCGGTAACCACTCGGCGCTCTACACCAACAGCAGTAAGGAATATCATTAGAAACTGCTGTTTCTTTTGTTGTGTCACCGCTAGATACTGGAGCTGTATCTTCAATGCATTTGTCAGGTCAGTAGAATACGATAATCTGGTGTTGCAAGTATTAGCTTACTCCTCTCCACGACTCTGGTGTTGCTAAGTAGTTACTCTCTCTATGACTCTGGTGTTGCCAGTATTAGTTTACACCTCTTCACGACTCTGGTGTTACCAAGAGAAAAGCAAAAATCAAAACAGCTGGACATCAGAGCCTTCTCTTCAGTTGTCAGAACTAAATTTTAGACAACGTCGAATCGTCTTAGTGACCGTCTCCGGATTTGTCCGCTGGATTGATTTCTGATGCCTTTCTGATGATTTTGTATAGCTGCAAGACAGCGGAGCTTTTGAAATCAAAGTTTTCCTTCTTCAAGAAGAGACCGTAATAATAATAATAATAGGAATAAACATTATAGGAACGACTATGACCTCACAATATTGTGTCTCTTTATTGACTTCTTGCTTGTAGTAGACTTACAGTCACAATATTGTGTGTGTTTATTGACTTCTTGCCTGTAGTAGACTACAGTCACAATATTGTGTGTGTTTATTGACTTCTTGCTTGTAGTAGGCTTACAGTCACAATACTGTGTGTGTTATTGACTTCTGCTTGTAGTAGGCTTACAGTCACAATAGATATAAATGCTATTCGCCCCACCCCTTCCTGTTCTCTTGTTGCTATTCATGTTCTAGACCCCCGTCGTCTCTGGTGCTGTCATGTTCTGTTCAATCTCTAAACAATTAGAATAATATATTAAAAACAAAATATAACACACATATTTGCTGAACTGGTCCGAAGTGTGTCAAAGTTAGACAGTTGTTTACAACCGCGACGTGTATATCACTCTTATGTTCTCAGAGATTCTTCCACTGAACTCATACCACTAGTTATGGCGGCAGCTAATGCATATTACGTAGTTGACCAAGTAGCGTGATAGTTTATTTATTTGTGCTAGGTACAGTAAACATGTGGCGTCATCTTGAACTGACCAGATATTATTCCATGCATTATGTACCCATATAATTTTGGTTTCTAGAGGTGTAGACAATGGAATATAGGGATAAAATCCCTAACTGATTGAGTTAGCTTGAGAACTGTATAGTGCAGACTTGGACGATTCCATATTCTGGACAAAGTAGGTTGGCTACACTCATCCTTGGCGACCTCCGTGATGACCTTGGCCCTTAGATTAAGAGAATCTAAAATATGTCGTTATGATGAAGTTTGTAAAACGCCCTGTTATTATTATATTTCCCTGATGATGAATGTATTTATCAAGCAAGCTACAGAAACCATCAGTATGTATTGCCTTGGGCATCTGCTCAGAGATAATGCGCACATGTAGGTCTGTCCAGACACATGTGATGGCAATTTGATTTAGCAGTAACTAAAAGCATATTATAAATAGATATACATATATAGCTAGGAAACCGCCGTGCACGAGTCTTAAGCGTGAGCAGTTTCAGAAATCGGCAACAAGATCGGCTGGCATATGGCAGCAGACCGATAGAAGGTATGACACACGCACCGTAATGGCGCAGGCTGTGGCTGTGTTTATAAATAACGAAGACGGCATGCAGACAACTTGACGTCACGATTCTGTGCGTGCCCGAAATCAGACTGGAATCATGGGTAATTATACTCAGGTGTGTACGTTACAAAATGGAGACTTGTTTTCTGGGTAAACCTGGTTTACAACAGCCAAATCAAATCTTGATGAGTTAACCCGACTTTAATTTCAGACAACCCCGGTATTAACTAGAAGAGAATCACTGACTTCTACCTCACAGACAGGGTTACAAGACAATACGACCAATGGGCAACAGACGGCCATTCACTATTTAGGAGAAGCTGAACAATTGAAGACATTGTATTCATCTCGTCAAGTTATACTTTACATAGAACACGCAAGCAATTTCTCCATACAGCTTTTATCCTGGCAACCTCTTAGTTCAACCTCTTAGTTCAACCTCTAGTTCAACCTCTTAGTTCAACCTCTTAGTTCAACCTCTTAGTTCAACCTCTTAGTTCAACCTCTTCTATAATTTCGTCCGATGTTCTCGTCCTCTCAAAAAGTTCGTTTCAGGGTTTTCTGTGACGTTCTTTCTTTCTTGAATCATTGGTCTCCCACTTTAATGACAGCTTTTTTATGTGTTGATCATTTTCTTCTCAGAGTATGCCTAACGTATCGTCATCTTAATTGAAGAGATGCGAAAGAAGTATTATGATACGACGAGGCAGGACAAAGCAAAGAAGTATTATGATACGACGAGGCAGGACAAAGCAAAGAAGTATTATGATACGACGAGGCAGGACAAAGCAAAGAAGTATTATGATACGACGAGGCAGGACAAAGCAAAGAAACTTTACAGCTTTAGTAACCAAAAACCCACAAAGTTAACCAAATATATTAGCTTAAACTGTAAAGTCAGAGTCAAAAATCAACTCTGAAAATGCAACTAGATTCTCTGATGATGATGATGCTCGTCCATCACTGGTGATGATGATGATGCTCGTCCATCACTGGTGATGATGATGATGTCGTCCATCACTGTGATAATGATGCTCGTCCATCACTGGTGATGATAATGATACTCGTCCATCACTGGTGATAATGATACTCGTCCATCACTGGTGATAATGATACTCGTCCATCACTGGTGATAATAATGATGCTCGTCCATCACTGGTGATAATGATACTCGTCCATCACTGGTGATAATGATACTCGTCCATCACTGGTAATAATGATGCTCGTCCATCACTGGTGATAATGATACTCGTCCATCACTGGTAATAATGATGCTCGTCCATCACTGGTGATAATGATGCTCGTCCATCACTGGTGATGATAATGATGCTCGTCCATCACTGGTAATGATAATGATGCTCGTCCATCACTGGTGATAATAATGATGCTCGTCCATCACTGGTGATAATGATACTCGTCCATCACTGGTGATAATGATGCTCGTCCATCACTGGTGATAATGATACTCGTCCATCACTGGTGATAATGATACTCGTCCATCACTGGTGATAATAATGATGCTCGTCCATCACTCGTGATAATGATACTCGTCCATCACTGGTGATAATGATGCTCGTCCATCACTGGTGATAATGATACTCGTCCATCACTGGTGATGATAATGATGCTCGTCCATCACTGGTGATAATGATACTCGTCCATCACTGGTGATGATAATGATGCTCGTCCATCACTGGTGATAATAATGATGCTCGTCCATCACTGATAATAATGATGCTCGTCCATCACTGGTGATGATTAACCACAAAATTTTCATCCAAGGAAATGTAGTTGCGTTATGTTTGTCTGTGCGTGCGTAGATGACTAGTGAATCCCTTTCTGCCCTGAAATGTTCTTGTACAGTGTGGGCGGTATACTGCACTTTTGGAAGGGCGGGGGATTACTGTTTTCTATTTATACCTTTTGTTCCAACTGTGCTGTTCTATCTGCCTCGCAGGCCGAAGAACCGTGTCGAAGAAGTGTGCTCCAGGCTGATCTGTCTTGAGCAACATTCTTCCAGTTGTCGACATCTATGCCAAAGGATTTCATCGAGTTCTTGAGTGTATCTTGAATCGCTTTTTCTGACCACCCATGAGCGTTTACCGCTGCGCAGCTCACCATAAAAGAGTCATTTGGGTATTATAACGGCATTTGCACATGTCCTGCCCATCGTGTCTGGGACTGCATCAAGATTGTATAGATGCTGGAAGAGCAGCTCTTTTAGACCCCTGTATCTGGGATCATATCCTGCCATTTGATGTTCATTATTTTCTGAGGCAGACTGTGTGAAAGTGGTTTAGTTTTCTTGCGTGTCTCTGATATGCAGTCCAGTTCGACGCGCGAAGAAGGACTGGGAGTACGACAGATCAATATACCTTCAGTTTTGTGACTTGGCGAATTCTCTAATTAACAACTGAACGACACTTTGGAAATTGGAAACATTGACATCCAACCAACAGAACAGTGGACTTCTTGGAGACGAACATAGAAAATACACATTAATTAGGTATGCACACTAAGCATTTTCAGCACAGCTTCGATCACGCACACACACACATTCAATCCACACACACACATGCACACACAGATATATTAATGTTTGAATTAGAAAAGCGATTGCAAATAGAGATCGGGACATTTTGATAAAATACCAAATTATAATAATCTATTTAGTAACAGTTGACAGTGGGCGTCCGTAGCTTAGAGGTAGTGAACTCAATCACAATCCAAGAGTACCTGGTTCAAACTCCCCGGTATGCAAATCTATCTGATTAGAAATGTGACAGACGCACAAATCTATCTCATTAGAAATGTGACAGACGTACAAATCTATCTCATTAGAAATGTGACAGACGAACACATCTATCTCAGTAGAAATGTAACAGACGTACAAATCTATCTGATTAGAAATGTGACAGACGCACAAATCTATCTCATTAGAAATGTGACAGACGTACAAATCTATCTCATTAGAAATGTGACAGACGAACACATCTATCTGAGTAGAAATGTAACAGACGTACAAATCTATCTGATTAGAAATGTGACAGACGCACAAATCTATCTCATTAGAAATGTGACAGACGTACAAATCTATCTCATTAGAAATGTAACAGACGTACAAATCTATCTCATTAGAAATGTGACAGACGTACAAATCTATATCATTAGAAATGTGATAGACGTACAAATCTATCTCATTAGAGATGTGACAGACGCACAAATCTATCTCATTAGAAATTAGAATGTATGACTAATCTCTTGGGAAGAGGACAATCGAATACCACCTCATTGTAACACATTGCAAATGTAATAGAATCATTCCTGCCTCTGTGATCTTTGTCATTCTAATCTTAATTTCTCCAAACATGATATCATGATATCATCAGCGTGCTTGAGCAGCGACATTGGTTTGACATTAAATAAACTTTTGCTTTGAGACCGTAATAAATTCATATGAGAAAATCAAAATATTGGAAGATATGGGAATTAAATCTCTCGTACTGTCGATAGTAATACTACGGTAGTTTCTGTAATAGGTCATGTAGGATTTGGTAATAGCAGTAATCAAATAGAATGAGGTCCGTACACAACAATAACAATACGACCTCGACCCTGTTAGAATTTCAAAGATTGTCACAGTGTAGATATCTGTATAAATAATCCATCATAGTTTTTTTGTCTTCTACTTTTCCAAGTGTGAATAAGTGTTATAATATGTTCTAACGAAAAGCTACTTGTTTCACAAGCTAAAAGATGTTCATGTCTCGCCTGCAAGCATATTTATTTTGACTTCTGCATAAATATTTGTAATACGTTAAAAGAAACAATGTTGCATCAAACACATGTAGCACGTCTGTCTTGAGCCGTACCTTTCTTTCCGTGTCTACAGTGAGTGTCTAACTCACACATCTCTACAGTGAGTGTTCAACTCACACATCTCTACAGTGAGTGTCCAACTCACATCTCTACATGAGTGTCTAGCTACACATTCCTACAGTGAGTGTCCAACTCACACATCTCTACAGTGAGTGTCTACCCTCACACATCTCACAGTGTGTGTCTAGCTTACACATCTCTACAGGTGTGTCTAGCTCACACATCCTACAGTGAGTGTCCAACTCACACATCTCTACAGTGAGTGTCTAGCTCACACATCTCTACAGTGAGTGTCCAACTCACACATCTCTACAGTGAGTGTCCAACTCACACATCTCTACAGTGAGTGTCTAGCTCACACATCCAGTATATATATATGGAACTGCAGTAAAACTATTTGATTGGCAAAACACGTAATTACAAAGTACTGTAGTTTTACAAATTACAAAAACAATGACAAAATACAAGCAACGTTTCAACAACACCTTTATACAAACGAACAAACAGGAGTGACAAATTAAAATGAAACACAAATGGGCGACCAAATAAAATGTATCTAAGGAAAATCTCAACTCACACATCTCTCAGTGTGTTCTAGCTTACACATCTCTACAGTGTGTGTCTAGCTCCACATCTCTACAGTGAGTGTCGAACTCACACATCTCTACAGTGAGTGTCTAGCTCACACATCCCTACAGTGAGTGTCCAACTCACACATCTCTACAAAATAATATAACATACCAACAATCTATATTTGCTAATTCTGTTTTAATAGCGATTTTGCTTTTCTAAATTACATTTAAACGAAATACTGCAGCTATGGCGGATATCTTTAGTCCTATCCTGATCTCTTGTCTACAATATCCATGCGCTTCATATATGAGACACAATATATTTAATCCATGCTTCATAATATGAGACACAATATATTTAATCCATGCGCTTCATATGAGACACAATATATTTAATCCATGCTTCATATATGAGACACAATATATTTAATCCATCACTGTTGCATATATGAGACACAATATATTTAATCCATGCACTTCATATATGAGACACAATATATTTAATCCATGCACTTCATATATGAGACACAATATATTTAATCCATGCACTTCATTTTGAGACACAATATATTTAATCCATGCACTTCATATATGAGACACAATATATTTAATCCATGCGCTTCATATATGAGACCCAATATATTTAATCCATGCGCTTCATATATGAGACACAATATATTTAATCCATGCACTTCATATATGAGACACAATATATTTTAATCCATGCGTTCATATATGAGACACAATATATTTAATCCATGCGCTTCATATATGAGACACAATATATTTAATCCATGCACTTCATATATGAGACACAATATATTTAATCATGTTCATATATGAGACACAATATATTTAATCCATGCGCTTCATATATGAGACACAATATATTTAATCCATGCACTTCATATATGAGACACAATATATTTAATCCATCACTGTTGCATATATGAGACACAATATATTTAATTCATCACTGTTGCATATATGAGACACAATATATTTAATCCATCACTGCTGCATATATGAGACCCAATATATTTAATCCATGCGCTTCATGTATGAGACACAATATATTTAATCCATCACTGTTGCATATATGAGACACAATATATTTAATCCATCACTGTTGCATATATGAGACAAAATTATATTTAATCCATCACTGCTGCATATATGAGACAATATATTTAATCCATCACTGCTGCATGTATGAGACACAATATATTTAAAGGTTTCAACGTCTTATAGTTTTTGACAAATACCAACGATACATAACAATCTACTCACAAATATTATATGTAGCTTTACAAAAGAAGTTAAGTCAACAAATGATCAAACTAACACACAAATGACAAAACTAGCTGACAAGGGAACTGAACAGGAGAAATAATTGAAAGGAACATAAAACAAAACCCTAAAAAATTGGTGATGCCCAGGGGAAATTTAATGCAGAAAAATATGCTAAAAATTATTATGGGGAAGACTTTTGAGAGCAAATTTAAACAAATAATAAACACAAAAAAATAAAATTTTTGTCATTGATAAGTTTTAAAATGTTGTTTGGGGAGATGAAGAAAATGTTGTATTTTGTCATTGATAAGTCTAACCAATGTTTTTTAAGGGAGATAAAAAAATGTTGTACTTGTCATTTTTAAGTCAAAAATGTTTTTTAAAGGAGATCAAAAAATGTTGTCTTGTCATTGATAAGCCCCAACCCAATTTGTTTAAGGAGATGAAGAAAATGTTTCCCTTTGTCATTTTTAAGTCTAACCAATGTTTTTTAAGGAGATCAAGAAAATTTTTTACTTGTTTGATAAGTCAACCTGTTTTTTAAAGGGAAATGAAGAAAATGTTGTATTTGGGTTATTGATAAGTCTAACCAATGTTGTTTAAGGAGACGAAAATTTGTACTTGTTATTGTTAATCCCAATTTTTTTAAAGGAGATGAAGAAAATGTTGTACTTCTTCCCCAAAAAAAGAGATTCTATCCACATCCCATTCTTCTTGTCATACTTGTACATTTATTGTGGTGCATGGGGATCATAAATATTATTTCTACCTTTTTGGTGAAGTCGTTCAAATTACGAAGATCTCCATGATCTTGTAAAAATTTAAAAAAAGAAACACGGGGTTTTTTCTTTGATAGTTTCAATAAATGTTCAAAAAATTTTAAAAAATTCCTTGGACTAAAAATATCTTTCCCAGAATATTTTGGGTGCAAAAAAACTTTACATTACATAAAAGACACAAAAAGCATTACATTACATAGAAGACACAAGAAAGCATTACATTCTAGAAGACAAAAAAAGCATTACTTTCATAGAAGAAAAAAAGCTTTACTTTAAATAGAAGACAAAAAAAAATTTGTCATTACATGGAAGACACAAGAAAATTTTACATTAATTAGAAGACACAAGAAAGCTTGACATTACATAGAATCAAGAACACTTATACTTTACGTTTGGGGTTTGGGATATTTGTGGGAGAATAATCACTATAAACAATGGTTAATTTTTTTTTTATTGTTATATGAAATTTCATCAAAGCTGTTTTCAAAACCCCAAAAAATATCATTTCAACTTTTTGAGATTTAAAGATTCTCCAAGTATCTGAAAAAACTGATATTTGATAAATGAAAAAGTGTAAAAATATAAGCCCAAATTTTATAAAATATTTAATTCATGAAATATTTGGTCATAATTATATTCTAAAAGATAAATTGGTATTGTGTGTTTTTTAATTTTTATTTCTTTTCCCGTTTTCCCCCAAATATGACCCGGAATGTATGGGGTCGGGCATATGTTGGGGGAACAGTAGAAAAGGGGGCCGACTCGGGGAAAAAAATATGCAGAAGAGCTGAGCTGAAACAACATCATTTGAAAAAACCTGCCCCAAAGTCAATATCATCATATTTTGCTCAGAAAATTAGCAACTAAAGACCCTGAACATGGGGCGAAAGGAATAAAACTTTTTGAAAAAATAGCAGCAAAAGACTGCTAACATGTGCAGATAGGAGGAATATACAATTGATAAATAGCACCCAAAGACTGCTGAACATGTGCAGATAGGAGGAATATACACGAAAAATAGCAGCTAAGACTGGAACATGTCCCAGATAGGGGGGAATATACACATTGATAAACATAAAGACTGCTGAAATGTGCAAAATAGGGGGGAATATACACATTGATAAATAGCGCAAAAGACTGCTGAACGGCAAAATAGGGGGGAATATAAAAAATTGATAAATAGCAGCTAAAGACTGTGAACAGGGGCAGAAGGAGGGAATATAAAATTGGGATAAATGCAGACTTTCCCGGGAAAAGGGGAAAAAGAAAAGGGGGCCCAAATTTAAACATGACAGAAGAACATCACAAAACAATTTCGATAACAAACAGAAGAACATCAATACAACATGACGGAAAACATCACAGACAATTTTACGAAAAACAAACAGAAGAACATCCAGACAACATGACAGAAGAACATCACAGACAACATGACGAAAAACCCTCACAGACAACATGACAAAAGGCATCACAGACAACATGACAGAAGAACATCACAGACAACATGACAGAAAAACATACAGACAACATGACAGAAGAACATCACAAAAAACCCGGGCAGAAGAACATCACAAAACAACTTCACAGATAACAAAACAGAAGAACATACCCCAACATGACGAAGAACATCCAGACAACATGACAGAATAACACCACAGACAACATAATAAAAGGGAAATCCAGATCATCACAAAACCCATCCCCAAAAAGGCTGACAGAATAACATCCAAAACAACAATGCCCCAAAAGGGCATCCAGACAACATGACGGAAAAACGGAAAGGTCGGGGGTCCCTTTGTGGCCAGACTTTGGGTGCTTTGCGAAGGATTTTTAGGGATAAAGGGGGGGTATGGAAAATTTGTTGTTGTCTACAAGAAACCCCCGGGGGCCGTTAACTCTCACTGACACTTTTTTCAATCCCTGAATGATGAACCCCAATCAGTAAATTTTCCCCACTGTCTTCCCCCCAGTCGAAAAAAAAACATAAATTCCCCCTCCAGCAGCAATCAGTCTTTCCCCCTTTCTCCTCGCAAACCCCATGGTCACTTCACCCCCGGACTCTCCTCAGATGCTAAAAGACCCACCCACTCGCGAATCCGACAACATCCAAAAGCAAACCTTTTTTCCTGTCTGACTAATGACAAAAAATTTTCCCCCGGTAAATACACAGGTAAAACACAGGTAAAAGTATAACTAGGATGTTCCCGGGTGGATAAAACATCAGTGTGTTGCCACCATAGCGACACATCACGTCTGATATTTTCTTTTTCCCTAACGCACATTCCCTATGCCCCCGGACGTGCTACGCAACAAAAAACTTTAACGTTTAGGATACATCAACTGTAACAGAAGTAAAATTTCCCAACAGAGACTAAATTTTTTAAACAAACTATCATGTTTCTTGGAATAATGTTTATTTAAAGGGAAACATGGCGAGCTCCCGGTTTCATGACATCCAAAAAAATTTTGATAACCCCAAAAACAATATAGATTTAACCCGGAGGAAGGAAGGAAGGGGGGGAGGTAGGGAGGAAGGAAGGAATAAAAGGTAGGAGATTTAAAATAGAATTGATTTGATGACAAAAATACGGCCTGCCCGAGGCCCAATTTAGATCACAAAGGTAGATAACGTTAAAAGGTAGAAACTGGCGGGAAAGAAAAGGGAAATGAACTATAAAAGTGAAAACAAGTTTATTTGTTATTTTGGAATGTTCGGGAATCTAGCTGAATTTTTTTTAATTAGCATACGGGGAAAGTTTCGTTGCTAAGGGGAAACAGTGTTACATGACAACTATTTTGGGGGTTGAGAATCGCACCTGCTGTTACCCCCGTTTTTACTGGTTTTTCGTTGCTTCTTTTCTAAATCCATAAACAAAAAAAGATCACACAAGGGTTCTCCCCCAAGTGGTGCCCCTGGAAACGGGCCCCTGTGGTCGGGATAAGGAATATGGATCGAAAAAATTATACATACGTAACCCCTGTGTATTTCCGAACGTCCTCATCATATCCCCTCTACTACCACCACCCCCACCACTACCCCCCCATTACTCCCACCACTCACTACTACTCCCTCTACCACTCAATCACTCTACTACTACCCTACTACTACTACCGCTATTACTACCACTCTTTTACTACTAAACCTTCTTTTTTGTCAGTGTAATATGGGACTTTGGTTATTCTTCTTTTTACCCCTAATCTCCGTTCTTCTTTTTGCCCATTTATCTTTGACCTCATCTTCCTAGTTTTTTGGTCAGATATTTATTCTTTTCCCAACTTCTCTCTTCATCTATGGGCTCAGTTAAGTGCATATCTATTTTGTTTATTTCCTTTTTTTGGGGTTTACAGTTATGCATATCTAGTTTTTTTATTTCCTTTTTTTTGGGCTATAGTTAAGTGCATATCTGGTTTGTTATTTCCTTTTTTTTGGGCTACATTTAAAATGCATATCTAGTTGTTTATTTTTTTTGTTTTGGGCTCATTTAAATGCATATCTATTTTGTGTTATTTGGTTGTTTTCGAGTTTTTCCCAATCCATCTTCACTTTTTTTTCCCAAGTCTAAAAGTTTGATTTTATGTTGTGCCCCATATTAACAAAAAACTTTTGTTTACAAATAAAAAAGAAAAAATTGAGATATTTTAAACATAAAAAAAAGCCCCGGAATTTTTTAAGAAGCCCCAAAGGGGAAAGGAGGCATCCAACTAAGAGAAGAGAAGAAGAGGAAGCCCACGGAAAGATGGAACTGATGGTTGAACATGACCCCAAAGAAAGGCCCCGGGGCACGGCATATGAGAGAAAAACAAGAGGACTGTGGGGGGGAAAGCTCTTAAGGAAAAACCCATTTGATGATTTGTTTTTTTAAAACCGATTTTGTTTTTGACTTTGTTTTTTTTGTTTTTGTTATCACTGCAAATATCTGATATTCTTTTTTGGGGCTATCTGATATATCTAGTACAAAATTCTTTATATCAAAAGTACGGTATCGGGATATTCTAGTAGAATATCGATAAAATCAAAGTACGAGTTTCTGATATATCAGAAAGGATATCTGATATATCTATTCCCGAGCTTTTGGGGATATATCTGTCGGGGATATCTGATATATCTAGTACGGGGATATCTGATATATCTAATGGCAAATCTGATATATCTAGTACGAATATCTGACATATCTAGTACGAGCTATCTGATATATCTAGTACAGATATCTGAATATCTAGTCGACTATCTGATATATCTATTAATGAGCTATCTGATATACCCAAAAAAGGTTTATCTGATATATCAAATTACAGATATCTTTTATATCAAATAAGGCCCATCTGATATAAAAATATTGATAGAGATATGTGAATTTTGTCTGTAACTTTTCTACTATTAAAAGGCCACATGGCACAAAACTATAGATCAAACTTTAGTTCTTTTCTTAAAAACCTCCATATCGCCCACTTTTTAACCCCTCTGTGTGATGTGTTGTTTTGGGGGCCCAAGACGATTGTGTTGTGCCAGTTATGCCTCCTAAAAGTGGGTCAGCATCCCTAGGTCCTACATCAGTCGCCTCGAAAAACCTTGTAGGTCACAGTGGTACTATTCTTTGCTTCTCCTGTGGTCCCCCAGACTTTATAAAAGTTTTACTAGTCTTTTTTGTTAAAAAAACTTTCAAGTTCTATACTAGATGGAGAGTAATAAACACAAATTTGATTTTTCTCTGTTCAAAATATTGACATTTTCCCCTTGTTCCTCCATATTTGCTCATATATTTGACATCAAAGTATACATCTCAAAGCAAGCGATAGTGAGATCGATCAAAACCCAAACCCGTGTCTGGTTTTTAGCTCTGCTTTGGGCAAGTTTGCGAGCAAATTACTTCCTTGGTTTTTGAGAAAGGGAAAACAGACAAGAAAAGTCTCTGCTCGGGTTATTTGATTGCTTTTTTTCTTTTTGGTTACAACTTTGCCCCAAAACATCGTTCTACTTTATATCATTCTGTCTGATTTATCTGCATAATTATCACATCTTTTTTCAGTTTATCTTAATATGCTCCACCACACACACACCACACACACAATAGGGAGGCATATATATATATAAAAAAAAAAAGATAAAAAATTAAAACTGTAACTGTGAGTGGTCCCAGACCTGGTTCACCTTGGTGATCTTCACCGAGAATACCATCAGGCCACATCTGTTTTTAAATTTAAAAGCGTGTGTGTTTTAAAAGCTTGGGGTTTTTTTCCCGGCTATTTTTTTTGGGGTTAATTTTCTTCTGCGGCTTTATAGTGCCATCTACTTTGATTTTTTTGATCAAGCCCGAAAGCTCTGTCTTCTTTTACAAAAAAATTAAAAATATTTAAAATAAAAGCCTTTTAATATATATATTATAATATATAAAACTATCTTACTACCCAGCGACATGGGATTAATTTTGGGAAATTTTTTCCGACCAACTGCTATCCGGGAAACCCCGCTTTAAATGATTACAAAAAATAAACCCCTTTTCCCCAAAATCAAAGGGCATGAAATTCGAATCCGGAAACCCCTTGTTTCCCGTTCACGGTGCATTTTTTTTCCCAAAAACCCCAAAAATTTCGGGTGCTACGGGTTTGAGCTTGGTGAAAAAAATCTCGGCAGGTGGCCGGGCCCTTTTTGGATAGGCCGAAATATGGGGGAAATCCCGGGGCAATGGTTTTTTATCCTTCCACTAAACAAATAGAGTAAAGTTGGGGCGTCATATTCATCACATCCCTCCCCCCCCCTACCCCCCCCTGCCTGGGGTTAAAAAAAAACAAAAGGACCCAACACTGTATTCCCAATTTACTTCATATAATGAACGTATACATTTTAAAAATTTACTTTTTTTATTTATATATTTATTTGATTTTTGGGTGTGAACATGGCCATTTAATAAAACAGTAAAAAAAACATATGTTTTGAATACAAATTTTTACAGAAGGGGTCATCCGTATATCTTGGGCAAGAAGAGAACAAATAAAAACTATCCCGAAAAAAAACTCAAAAACAAAAAAAAACTGGCTGATCTTTTCAAATGAAAGAGAAAATTGAGATATTTTGGGCATATAAAAAGACATGAAGGGGGTGGGAAGACCATCATGGAAGGGGGGCATACCGGGGAAAAAGGGAAAGGAAGACCACAAAAAGATGGGTTCAGGATTAAAGATGGTTTGTACATGACGGCTGCAGAGGCAGGGCATCTGGCCTATGAGAGAGAAAAGGGGGTTTAGGTGGACTGTTGGTGTGGAAAATTCTGCTCATGACAAGCATTTTTGTGATGTTGCATAATATTTGACGAAAAATATATCAAAGAAAATAATGTTTGCTTGTCAGAATAAAGCAGAAAAATAAATTTGTATCCTGTCTTTTTTTAAACAAAAAAAATTGATCCGTTTTAAAAAAAAAAATATTCAATGCAACCGTTTTCCCCGTTTACCGGGGGAATTTTCAGTGACCCATTATAAAACAACTGAAAAAGCCATGAAAAAGTATATATTATTAAAAAATTTTCCTAATTTTATAACTCGATAAAGAAAACTAGAAAAAATGAAAATGGTTTTCTTCGATCTAAAAACTCTGCAGGAATCAGCTCTTCAAATGTAATGATTCCCCAAAATTTATTCTTTAACCTTTTTTGGGGGACACAATCAGTTTGATAATGGGAAAAAACCAGGTATTTAATAGTTTACACGCTGCCCCTTATTGTATCAGGTTCTGGATTATTTCTTCTTATTGCACTATACCTTTGGGATTTCATCAGTTGGTGTTTGCGCAAATAGATGTATGGGGGTATGATAGGGTCACAAATGAGGAACTTATTTAGAGGGAAAATCATTTTTCAGCGAACCAAAGAGGTTAAAAAAAACGCTGGGCTGGATAGGACACACTTTAAAAAACCTGAGGGGGAAAATAACAAAAAGGGTAATTTCCGGAACCCCCAGTGACGGGGAAAAAAGGGGGCCCAAAAAACACGGGCGGGGTTTGGAGGCAGATTCAATAATATAAAAAAGAGCTGGAGGGGGCTGCCGGAGATAGAGATAGGGGAAAACTTGGCATGAGTTGGTTGGGGCCTATGCCCCTCCCAAAAGGGGAGAGAGAGAGAGAGAGAGAGAGAGAGAGATGGGGTACTGTCTTTTGCCATAAATTTACAGAACAAATACAGGAATCCCTACATGGGGGGACATACTTTGGGATTTTATCACTAAACCGTACTTGTTTTTTTCAGTAAACAAAAACCTGAGAGATGGCGAGAAAAAAAAAAGAAGAAAAGCTAAATTCAAAAGGGAAAAAATGGTGGGGGTGTGTGCTTTTCATTTAAAATCTTATCTGTTTCTGGTGGGGATGTGTGTTTTTCACTTCCAAAATCTTATCTGTTTCTGGGGGGGGTGTGCTTTTTCACTTCGGGTAAAATCTTATCTGTTTCTGGTGGGGATGTGCTTGTTCACTTCGGGGTAAAATCTTATCTGTTTCTGGTGGGGGGGTGTGTGCTTGTTCCTTTGCCAAAAAACTTATCTGTTTCTGGTGGGGGATGTGCTTTTTACTTCCCCAAAAACTTATCTGTTTCCCTTGGGGGAATTTTGTGTTTTCACTTCGCTAAAAACTTATCTGTTTCTGGTGGGGGTGTGTGCTTGTTTACTTCGGGTAAAATCTTATCTGTTTCTGGTGGGGATTTTGCTTTTCACTTCCAAAATCTTATCTGTTTCTGGTGGGGGGTGTGTGCTTGTTCACTTCGCTAAAATCTTATCTGTTTCTGGGGGGGGATGTGTGTTTTCACTTGCTAAAAACTTATCTGTTTCTGGTGGGTGATTTTGCTTTTCCTTCGCTAAAATCTTATCTGTTTCTTTGGGAGATGTGTACTTTTCACTTTTCAAAAACTTACTTTTCTGGTGGGATGTGTTTTTCCCTTCACAAAAACTTATCGGTTTTTGGTGGGGGATTTTGTACTTGTTCACTTACCAAAAACTTATCTGTTTCTGGTGGGAGATGGAACCCTTTTTCCTTCCCCCAAAATCTTATCTGTTTCTGTTTTGGGGTGTGGCGCACTTCCTTTTAAAAACTTATCTGTTTCTGGGTGTGATGTGTACTTGTTCCTTCCAAAATCTTTTCTGTTTCACCTTAACAAAAACAGGATGGTTTTTTAAATAATTAAATTTCACCTACATTACCCTGTCCAAAAACTCATGAGCATAATTATATGGACATTTTGCCAAAATCTTGCCGCTAAGGGAATCTGTGATGGGAAAATAAATGGTGAGGGATTTCCCTTTTTATGGCTCTTGGACACCATTAAAACGCCACACAGGCATATTCAAATACCACGCCCTCCAAAAACAACACACAAGATACCACAAACCCCAACCAAATAAAAACAGCCACAACAAACACACACACACCCACCATACGCTAATTTCAAATATAATCAAAAAAATTCCTAAATGGGGGAACTGTTAAATAGGGAACTGTTGAATTAAACTGTTGAATAGGTAAACTGTTGAATAGGTAACTGTTAAATAGGTGAACTGAAATAGGGGAACTGTTAAATAGGTGAACTGTTAAATAGATGAACTGTTAAAAAAGATGAACTGTTAAATAGGTAAACTTTTGAATGGGGAAATGTTAAAAGGGTGAACTGTTAAATAGGTGAACTGTTAAAGGTAAACTGTTAAATGGTGAACTGGGTTTAATAGGGAAACTGTTGAATGGGGGAACTGTTAAATAGGTGGGAAATGTTAAATAGGTGAAAATGTTAAATGGGTGAACTCAAATAGATGAACTTTAAAAAAGATGAACTCTAAATAGATGAACTTAAATAGATGAACTGTTAAATGGGGGAAACTGCTAAATAAAATGAACTGTTAAATAGATGAACTGTTAAATAGGTGAACTTAAAGGGGGAACTGTTAAATGGGGGAACTGTTAAATGGGGGAACTACTAAAAAAGATGAACTGTTAAATAGGTAAACTGTTGAATGGGGGGAATTTAAATGGGGGAAAATGTTA
Organism: Arion vulgaris; assembly: GCA_020796225.1. NCBI lineage: Eukaryota > Metazoa > Mollusca > Gastropoda > Stylommatophora > Arionidae > Arion > Arion vulgaris. Next base: position 20,225,776 of record CM036761.1, read on the forward strand.
AATAGGTGAACTGTTAAATAGGTGAACTTTTAAAAGGGAAAAATGGGGTTTAATAGGTAAACTGTTAAATAGGTTTAACTGTTAAATAGATGAACTGTTAAATGGGGAAACTGTTGAATAGGTGAACTGTTAAATGGGGGAACTGTTAAAAAAGGTGAACTGCTAAATGGGGGAACTGTTAAAATAGGTGGGAAATGTTGAATAATTTAAAATGTTGAATAAAAGGGGAACTGTTAAATAGATGAACTTTTAAAAAGATGGAAAATGGTTTAAAAAGATGAACTGTTAAAAGATGAACTGCTAAAAAAATGAACTGTTAAATATTAGTTAGTTAGTTTGTTCCTTTCGTCCAAAAAGGGGGCATAGGGCAGAGGTTTAGATCTCCATTGGTACGGTTCTTTGCTAGCAGTTGCAGATCTTGTTGGTTTTACTCCCCAAAAGTTTACTTTCTTGTTGGATGGTTCTTTTAAAAAAAGTGGTCTTTGGTCTTCCCGTTTTTTTTCCCAACTGGTGAACATACGGACTTTTTCGATTTAGCCCTTTTCGTCTGATCTAAACTGGGCCAAATATTTCCACCGACGTTTCCATAATATTTGTATGGGGGGGTTGGGGTTCTATCTCCCCTTTTTTTAGAAACGAAATCCTCCATTTGACTTTAATAATTTTCTGGAAATTTTTTCTCAAATGTCCAGTTTTTTATCAATTTTTTTTGTTGATTTTTCCCAAATTTTTAAAAAATTTGGGCCCCGTACAGGGAAAACCCCATGACCCAAATAATTTAACTTTTTTTGCATATACTAAAGTCTTAGATTTGAATTTCGTTAAAATTTTGTGAAGGGACTAGCTGCTATAACAATACGAGTTTATTTCTTTTATCTTTCTCCGTTGTTTTTTAAATTTACTACCCAAATATTAAATGTTTTAACTTCCCCCGTGTTTGGCCATTTATTAAGGAATTTTTGTTGTCGAGTTTTTGAGGTCCAAATTTTGGGCTTGGGAGAATTTATCTGGGGACCAACCTGTTCTGCAAGGTGCAAAGATTGTCCCTTAGTTTGTGGGTTGCTTGTGTAGTTGAATTCAATATTTAAAGTCATCTGCAAAAATCAAGATCAAATAGTTCTGTTATTAAACCATTTGATGCCCAGTTGATCAAACTTGGGTGCATTTTTATGATCCCAAACTATAGCTATCCCAAAAGCATAGGTGACATAAACCCAGCCTCTTCACCCGAAATTTATTGGGCCAGTCTGAGTTTTTGCACTGTTCTTACACAGCAGGATGGCCCGAATGAAGGCTTCAAAAAGTGATGTCTTTTTGAAGCCATAGGTCTTAAAAAACTCCCCGAGAGTGAAGGGGAAAATTTTCAAATTTTTTTAAAGCCCATAAAATTTATCACTAGTGGTGATAAATTTTTTGGGTTCTTCATAATGGATCCCCATCGTGAAGATATGATCGGTACAAAAAACGAGGAGAAAGCCAGCTTGTTCTTCCTTTCCCTTTCCGACGGCTTTTTTAGCCTTTATCAAAAAACTGCGAATAGCTTTTCCAGGGTTTACAGGTTATTTCCCCGCCAGTTGTTGCAATTTGACAAATCGCCTTTTTTTGGGGCTTGAATATCCTCCGTCTTTCCCAACTTTTGGGGGGTTTATTCTAAACATCGTTCATTAAGGGCAATAGAATATTCCCCCGTCAGTTTCTTTTGCATCTCTTCTGGGAAAAATCGTCGTTGTTAAATAGATGAACCCAAATAGATGAACTGCTAAATAATGAACTGTTAAAAAGGGGAACTCAAATAGATGAACTTTAAAAGATGAACTGTTAAAAAGATGAACTGTTAAATAATGAACTGTTAAAAAAGGGTGAACTGTTAAATAGATGAACTTTAAAAAAAGGGGAACCGTTAAAAAAGGTGGTGTTTGGGAGGGGAACTTTTAAATAGGTGAACTGTTAAATGAAAAGCAAAAATGAACTGGAAATGAAGAACTGTTAAATAGGTGAACCCCAAATAATGAACTGTTAAATGGGGGAACTGTTAAATAGGGGGGAACTGAAATAAAGGGGAAAATGTTAAATAGGTGAACCAAAATAGGGGAACTGTTAAAAAAAGGGGAACCGTTAAATGGGGGGAAATGCTAAATAGGTGAACTGCTTAAAAGGGGAATTATTAAATGGGGGAACTTTGGGGTGAACCCTTTTAAATGGGGGAATCAAACAAAAATTCCGTTATTTTTTTAATGTTTTGTATTAATATTATTACGTGCGTATAAATGAGACTTAAAAAGAAATAAACGAAAATGGGGCTAAAAAAAATTTATGAAATTTTAAAAAAAAAAATGTTACCTGGCCCCGTAAAATATAATTTTTGATACTTATTTATAAAATGTTTATTCTGCAAAATTTCGACAGCTGAGTTGTCTATTAATAGAATATAGCCACTAGATGTACCTGTCATATATTTCTCTTGCTGTCTTTGTATCCAGATTTCGAACTAACAAGAAATGTAAAGAGGTGATAAACGTCTTTTTTCCTAGATTTATAATGAAAGAAAACAATATGATTCTTGCACTGATGTTTATAATTCATTACTGTTACATTCTGGTTTTTATTTCTCTCTTCCTCTCTCCCTCTATCAAGTTATTTTGCAAGAGACTAGCTCTGGAGAACCTTACATTGACTTAATAACAAAGGAGGATGTTGTTAATGCACTCAAAGGCAAAACCAGCGCGCTCCCGGGCCTGATGGTGTCCAATATCATCACATCAAACAGCTGTACGAGACTTATTAATGCAGTTGTGATGGATTTTAACAAAAGTGTACAGAATGCTGTGGTACTCGGAGGATTGGCTTCATAGCTATTTACGACCGCTCCATAAACATGATAAAGATGCTAAACTGTTCAGCAGACACTGCATACTCAGACAATATTAAACTTGTGAACAACACCTGTTGCGTATCAAATGTAAAACTCGTTTTAGAACAAAGCTGTAAAAAAAATATTACTCGAAGCTTAACGGATATAACGTATGTTAATGTGATTTATAATGAATGTTGATGTGATTTATAACATATGTTGATGTGATTTATAACGTGTGTTGATGTGATTTATAACATATGTTGATGTGATTTATAAAGTATGTTGATGTGATTTATAACATATGTTGATGTGATTTATAACATATGTTGATGTGATTTATAACATATGTTGATGTGATTTATAACGTATGTTGATGTGATTTATAACATATGTTTATGTGATTTATAACGTGTGTTGATGTGATTTATAACATATGTTGATGTGATTTATAAAGTATGTTGATGTGATTTATAACACATGTTGAAGTGATTTATAACGTATGTCGATGTGATTTATAATATATGTTGATGTGATTTATAACATATGTTGATGTGATTTATAACGTATGTTGATGTCATTTATAACATATGTTGATGGGGATTTATAACATATGTTGATGTGATTTATAACATATGTTGATGTGATTTATAACGTATGTTGATGTGATTTATAACGTATGTTGATGTGATTTATTTTCATTATTTTGAAAATAAATATAGTTTACATCCGATCTTGCTTGAATATTGAGTGCGGGCGGTGGGGCAAAGATTGAATATTGAGTGCAGGTGGTGGGCAAAGCTTGAATAGCCGAGTGCGGGCGGTGGGCAAAGCTTGAATATTGAGTGCGGGCGGTGGGACAAGCTTGAATATTGAGTGCGGGCAGTGGGCAAAGATTGAATATTGAGTGCGGGCGGTGGGACAAGCTTGAATATTGAGTGCGGGCGGTGGCAAAGTTGAATATTGAGTGCGGGCGGTGGGGCAAAGCTTGAATATTGAGTGCGGTGGTGGGCAAGATTGAATATTGAGTGCGGGCGGTGGGACAAGCTTGAATATTGAGTGCGGGCGGTGGGACAAAGCGAATATTGAGTGCGGAAGGTGGGACAAGCTTGAATATTGAGTGCGGAAACGGTGGGACAAGATTGAATATTGAGTGCGGGTGGTGAGGCAAAGCTCTGGACAAGCTGATAATGATGACTGTTGTTTATTGACAATATTTGATATGCTAAATGTGAACTTATTGTTTCATTTCAAGTATAAGAACATGACAATAGAACAGAGAAACAACAAAAACTAACAAGTGTTTCCATCGTTTTGCAACTGTGACTAAATTAGTAGGTTACTCTTGGGAAATTGCTATTATTTTGAAATTGGTTATATTCTCTAATTTGTCTCGTTACTAAAGTAGCGTGCATCGTATGCCGTCTTTGTACTTACTAGCTTGGGATCTCCGGCTTGTATTTCTTATTGTATTTCTTCTATACCTTTGCTAATTTTTTAAGGTATGCCTTGTTCTTGCTATTCCTTGACAAATATTAACAGATATGTGTAGCAGTTGTATGCCCATGTTTAGGTATCCCTGTTCTTGCTATTCCCTTGACAAATATTAACAGATATATTATACAGTTGTATGACATGTTTAAGGTATGCTTGTTCTTGCTATTCCCTTGACAAATATTAGCAGATATGTATAGCAGTTGTATGCCCATGTTTAAGTATGCTTTCTTCTATTCCCTTGACAAATATTAGCAGATATGTATAGCAGTTGTATGACTCATGATTTACGAGTATGCCTTGGTTCTTGACTAGTCTAAGGGAAATAATTAACTTGTCTAGTAAGAAAAGTTAAAAATGAAAAAATGATTTGAAATTATGTCTGTTTTTTTGTGTTAACGCATGAACTATTGCGTAATGTATGCATTTTGACATGTTTAAGGTATGTGTTCTTTATTTCCTTGACAAATATTAGCAGATATGTATGCAGTTGTATGACTCATGATATACCGAGATAAAATTTGGAAAAATCTCACAAGACAAGTCTAAATGGAAATAGATGTCAGTAACTTGTCTGTACAGACAAGAAAAAAATAACAAACTATGTTGGTTTTTGCTTTGTGTTTTTGTTGTGTGCATGACCGGGGCTTAAAATTATGCGTACACAGCGGATAAAGTATGAAATCAACAACGATGACGGACAGCATTTCCATTACTTTTAATAAATAGAAAGATGCAAAGAAAGTGAATAGAATTAAGAAATAACTATACGTTAATTAAGAAATAACTATACGTTAATGAAGAAATAACTATACGTTAATGAAGAAATTACTATACGTTAATGAAGAAATTACTATACGTTAATGAAGAAATTACTATACGTTAATGAAGAAATTACTATAAGTTACTGAAGAAATTACTATACGTTAATGAATAAATAACTATACGTTAATGAAGAAATTACTATAAGTTAATGAAGAAATAACTATACGTTAATTGTAAATAATAACTATAAGTTAATGAAGAAAAAATAACTATGTTAATGAAGAAAAATTACTTTATAAATAGTTAATTTAAGAAATTAGTTATAAGTTTAAAAAGGGAAATTACAAAAAAGTTCAAGTTAATGAAGAAATTAAAAGAGACAAGAATAAATAAAATGTTAAATGATATAATAAATACAAAAAATACGATCGAGAATGGGTTTCTATGGAAGAAGTGACATCATCAACGCTCTAAGAAAGTATCGCTCTGAAGATTTGAACGAAGAAGTTAAAGGGTATTCGCTATCTCGGTTACAAGTTGCATACCATTATGTGCGGCAAGACAGGAAACCAAGAGAAAACCCAGTAGATACATCAATCCCCAGGTTGTTAGGGCTAAAC